>JAOWBB010002926.1:0-135104 GCA_028565995.1 Ricinus marginatus | reverse complement strand
GAATCGGATTTCGCGCCCCCCCCCCCCCCCCATTCAAACATCCAGAGGTTCGCTTGCCTTTCGAGGCAAGGACCACCCGGGGAGGCAACCGTCTTGGTCCTCGCGGCCGATCGAACGATGGCAGACGGTCGCACTGTCGCATTACGTGAGCTGTTCTCGGCCAAAAACTGCGGGGCGGTGCCCGATTAATGACGGGGAAGAGTGTGGACGGGCCATCGAAAGTGAATTTCCTCGACGCCGTTTGCATATGTAAAGAGGGTGCTCATTTGCGGCCAAACCCGCCGCTCACACCCGCACTTCGATGTTATAAAATCCCGCGCTCCGCGGTGTCCGAGCCTGTATCGGAAGTGAACGCGCAAAGTGCGGTCGTTGCTGGTTTTTAACATGAAAATAATTGTGAGTTTAGTTTTTTGTTATTTTAACCTGGGAAGTGCATGGATTTGGCCGTGGCTCGGGTAGTTTCCGTAAGCTCAAAATTGAAGGAAACGAAGTTTGGGATTGGTACATGGAGGATTCAGTCCAGGCCATGCTGAAAACTTCATCAACCGAGCTTTCAGGCTCGGGCTAGGAAATAATTTACGTTGGGGGTTTCCCTTGCCTGCAGTTGTAAAATTTCGCGAACTTTCCCCATTAAATCATACATTCTTAGTACATGATATTAGATTTTATAATATTTCCTAGTTAAAGAGCACGTCCACAATTTGGTGCCGTCAGTTAATGTACCCCGGAGGCGTGCATTTTGAAATGGCTTGAAAATGCTCACGGTCAAATCGCTCATTTTGATATTTATAATGTGACCAATAGACTGTCTTGCGGTGCAGAAATTTCACAAAAATGTTTACTTTTTCAGGATACACTTGTCGTTATTGCCCTCCTGCAGTGGACCGTTGACACCTCCCTCTTAGACCCAATCGTCGAAAAGTAAGTCCCCATCTCAATTTTAAGGCGGAAAAAGATGGACATTCCTCCGTGTTTCACTTTCCTTGGCAGCCATCACGAGTTGATAATCGATTTGATTTTTGCACTTCTTACAGTGTTCGTCACATAAAAGCCGATCATCCTCCGGAGAAAGTGGCCGGAATTTGGAAAAAGAAAATGCTGTGGAAACCGCGATGGCTGAAACAATGGAAATCTTCGAATGTTGTGAAACCTGTATGGAAAAAATTCTGGGGCCCCGTTATAATACGGGAATGGGTGCCAATTCCGAAACCCCCCCCGGACTGGGGCCCCGCATCGAACTCGTACCTTAAACAGAAGCCCATATTTCAAGAGATGCCTTTGATCAACGTTCCGGAGCCTCCCGAACCAAATTTCGGCTACCTCGGCAAGCCTTCCGGAAACAGTGGCTACAATTACGATCCTCCGAAGAGGCCGTTTTCGCTTCCTAATGCTCCTTCTCAAGGAAATTATTTGAACGGAGCTAATTTCAACTATCAAGCACCGCATCTCCCGATCAGCCTTAACTCCAATTCAGAAAACTACAGGGGGCAATCGAGTTATGGCGGCAACGGAGACAACGGCGACTTCGACCTGAATCCTCCCGTAGAACAGTATGATGCACAAGTTGGCTATGGATATGATTCGTCCGGCAGTTCGCCCGCATTTACCCCGAACAGCCAAAATGGCCATAAGCCCTTCGGTCAAACCCATCATCACGGTCATCATCATCATCACCATCACCATCACCACACCCACGAACATAAAAACACAGATCTGAGTAAATTTCCACCGATTTGGAACTCGTGGAAAACGTCTGCCGCGCACACTCACTCGAATTTACAGCAGCAAGCCAGCTCGGCAGTCTCCGTGGTTTCGAAGCTCCAGTCAGCCACACAGAGACCGGGCAACAATCTGGGTGTTAGAGATTACCTGGTCCCGCCGACTTTCCGACCAGCGAATAATGACGACTTCATCCAGCAGGCTTCTCTTGTGAATGAATATCATTATTCGGAAATCGCTGCAGCCAATTCAACCCAAACCCCTCGCTCCGCACCCAAACACTCGGATCCGAGGCCCAACCCCAACCCGAACTCACATAAACCTTTACCAAAGACGGCACCGTCTCAGCATCCGTTGAACTTCAAGGTGCTGCCGGCTAATTTGGTCGAAACGTATCACTATGTGGAACCCATTCCGTCGAATCAGACGCAATCGAAGGCCATCCTGATTGAGAAGTTCAACCAGACGATACCGACAGCGAATCGTGAACTGAACGAAGTCTCAATCATAACCCCCAGACCGTCTGAGAAGGCAGTTTCACCGCTGGTTACCCAAATAGCGCACGCTGTTGTGAAAGAACACATAAAAAACATCCAATCAACAAACACAACAAGAACTCTTCGTTCCACCACCGAGACAATAATCACTTCCACAAACAAAATTAAAACATCAACAAACAGGGCAACAGCAACAACAATTTTTTTTCCCAATACAAAAAAGTTAGGAAATTATTCAAATGAAGAACCCCCAAGTAAAAGGCAAAATGTCATAATCGTTACTCCGCTTCCGCAGAAAAAAGTTGAACGCTGAAATTCCGCTTCTTCAAAGTAAGTGATTTAAAAGACTGTAAAATATAAAAAGATACATAAAAGCTGAGATTTGTCTGAAAGATAAGTAACAGAAAGTTTTAAAATAACGTTTTCTGTTCCGTAGAAAGATAAACGCGATATCAAATTTTCACCGGCTGCAACTCCGGCATTTTATGACATTAATTAAATGCCAAACATAATGTGCTCTTTCGTAATAAGTATTATTGAATATCAGATTAATTTTATTAATTAATATAAAATATATCATAATTTGAATATCTGCTTCATGCTTCACATTTCTCATCTAAAATTTCATTTCTTCGAAAACATTTGAAGAAGTTCAGTCTCGTTTGCAAATTTTTTAAAACTATATTTTACAATTAAATTCACTTAATTTATATGTTGCAATATAATTTATATTAAATTATAAAATTATGTTATTTCAATTTATTGATGTTATTTGAATAACCTGTAATAATTTTTCATGCATATTTATAACCTTTTTTTTTAGCGGTGAAACAAGATACTCAATACATTCTTAATCGTCAGGTTCAAACAGACGATTTGTTAAAATATTCGATTCCAACATATTTTAGAATCCCATCACTTGAGCTATTTATTATACTAAATATTTATAGAATTTTATTTCCTCGGAATTCTTTTCACATTATTGGTGTTCATTTTTTGTACATTCATTATTAAATACGAGAAAATGACCTTTTCCATATGGGGCTTGGAGAAAAAGACATTTACAGAAATTCATATATTTTCAATTAAAAAAAAAAAAAATATCTCGTGCAGAAAATCTTAAAATCAAACTGTGCTTCTTAATTTTTTTAAAAATTAATTTATAATAAAGATTTTTATCACATTCATATCTATTTTTGGTTTAATTTAAAATAGATTTAATATTTACATAAATAAATATAAAAGCATCCTTTATGATAGAGTTAATTTAAAAGCCTACTTACATAATTAGCTTGCAAATTAAAAAAAAATTAAGTAATTTCATGGAGAAAATCTAAATAATTTAATTATTCTGATAATTTTATTTATTTTTTTTTTTTTTTATTTATTATTTTTATGTACAAACTTTTTAAAAGTCAGAAACAGTTTATTAGCGTAGTTGTCTTCTCTTCCTTTTTTCCATTTTTTTTAGCTTTTTCTCGTCCAATTCATGATTAGTTGGTAAGTCTTGGAAAAAATAAGGTGATAATATATTTTTCCAGATCATCCACACTCCTCGTGCTGGTGCCTGTAAGATAAAATTTGAAATTGCTATCAACATATTCCTGTAATCAAAAATGTTTTCTTTAATATACTTACAAACAACCACAGCAACCAAAAATAATTTGAACAGAGTGAGAGAACTTCACATCCTGCAGTTAAAATTATCAGGTCTTTTACATGTCTGAAAAATGATATCAACAATGTTAACATAAAAGACAATTTATCAATTTACATAATTATGTTTTTTTTTTTTTAAAAACATTAAACTCAATTAAATGGTTATAAATAAAATAATAATATAATAATATAATAAATCATAATAATATAATAATATAATAATATAATAAATAATAAAATAATAATATAATAAATCAAATTATAATTAAATGGTTCACTAAAGCAATGATATTTAATTTTCATAAATATTATAATAGAGATATATTTTACATGAATACAGTTTGGAAACATTTTGTGAATATTTCTGTTTAAAATGATTCAGACCTGCAACAATAAATTATAATTCACATTGCAGATAAACAACAAAAATCTTACTCTGCTACTCCTCCATTCATATTTAAATCAATTCCAGAATCAATTAACTGCCCTGTACTGGAATACTTAGGTTTTGACATATGTACCATAAACTGATAGCTTCCTGTATATGATATCACAGCAAAAATTGTTAGGTAAACATCATTGGTTTTGAATGAAGAAAATACAACCATGCTAATGCAATAAATGGCAATTACAACCAAAATCATATTTCTATAAAAACTCAAAGTTTCTTGATTTTCTGTGACTATTTGTTTCTGACCCTTTGTTCCTTCTTTTCCTTTTTTTGACTGAAAATAGAATAAATATCGCGTCTTATAAATTTAATTTCTGATAATTAATAATAGGTCTATTAGTTTAATTTTTTCATGCAAATGTACGTGAAGCAAAGGAGCCGAAAAATTACGGTTTTCATTAATGATAAGCAATTAAATCAGTGAAGAAAAATATACTAAGGAATTTTTAAGTTTTATTTTGTGACAATAACCAAATGAAAAGATGAATGAAAAATGAAGTTTTTTTAGGTAAGTAAAAAAAGTACCTACAGAAGTCTGCATCATGAACAATTGTGGATTTGGTTTCTTCCAAAAAAATAATTATAGATCCTGCATTACAGATACAATTAACGGAGAAAAAGGAAATGAAAAAATCAGAGTCATAACCAAACTTGGACATATACCTGCCATGTCACTGAAATAAATATTAAACGTGTATACTGAAATATCACCGCCTTCTTGATTGTGGGTTTGGCGACAATAATATAGGTTGAAGAGAAATAGTTTAAAAACTCTATTTTACGACAGCAATGCAAGTTGAAAGGTTTCTCCTTTTCAGTACCGAAATTGGAAAGCCGCTGCAATGTATATAAAATGTATGTAAATAAATATAAGCGAAATTTAATTCAGTTCAATCAGCTGATAGAATGTTGTCATTGAATTGTTATTTATCATAAAAGAGCATTCGAAACAATTGTTAGGCGCACAAATGACAAAACGAGATGTCAAATTTAATGCATTTTTATTTAAAAATTTAGTGATAGAATTGATTTCTATTGCAAACAGGGAAAAGACTAACAAAAATGGAATACTCCGTATACCGGAGGGAGAAAGATCTTCACAATCGTTGCTGCGGCGGACTCTTTTGGTGCATAAAGGTGAATTTAATTACTATATCAATAATCCGCCTATTTTGGCCATCGCTATTCTCAGTTTTGAGACCCAGAATCAAAATTTATCTTATTTTACTTTCCTTTGCCTTTACAGGATATCTGTGGTATAATTTGTGCCATTTTAACGTGGCTCTTACTTCTCTATGCAGAATTTGTAGTTATGGGAGTGATGCTCTTGTCAAGCCCATATGCAGCCTATAGCATGATAAATTCTTTCATATTCCAAATGTTTGCATTTCTTGCTTGTGCTTCACATTTAAGGACTATGTTTACTGATCCTGTGAGTCATTAATCACATTTATATTATCACATTGATGGTGAATTTTTATTATACAGATGAACAATTTTTAAACGACAACAGTGATTTTTTTGTTTCATTAGGGTGCAGTGCCAAAAGGTAATGCTACTAAAGAAATGATTCAGCAAATGGGACTAAGGGAGGGTCAGGTTATTTTTAAGTGCCCAAAATGTTGCAGTATAAAACCAGAAAGAGCACATCACTGTTCTGTTTGCCAAAGGTAAGATTTTCATTAAAATTCTCTGTGATAAACATAGACTTAAAAATTCAATTTAATTTAAATTTTTTTCTCTCATATTCAAATTCTTAAAAAAGAAGTAAACATAGACTGAAATTAATTGAAGAAACAAGAAATTATTGTATTTCAGAATAATATTTACTAATCTTTTTAAAAACTCTAACTAAAATGAAAATTGAGTGTTTAATAATATAGCAATGTGATGAAATTCCTTCATTCGTTTTGAAAATCTTAAGTCAATAGAATTATTAATTTTATTATTTCAATATTATAATTATCAATTATTAGTTTAAAACAATTTTTTGTTCCTATATAATATATTGATAGAAAATATGTAAACGTTAAAAATGTGCAATGGAAATGTAAAATATCTTTTACATAAAATAATAAAATCTCTAATACTCATTGCATTAACTTTAAACAATAATTTTTTTTAAACAGATGTGTTAGAAAGATGGACCACCACTGTCCATGGGTTAATAACTGTGTTGGAGAAAACAATCAAAAGTATTTTGTGCTTTTTACAGTAGGTATTACCAAAAAATTTAATTGAACAATATATTTTCATTACAACTTATAGATTTGTAACTTATTATTATTAGCTATAATGGAAAAAAATTTTCTATGCTTAGCTATATACAATAAATTCATTACAACAGCAAATATTCTTTTATATATATATTAAAATTAATATATTGTAATACTTTTGTAAGAACCATAAAGACTAAGATATCAAATGGCCTGGAGAATATTTAAAAACAATTACATGAATGTATTGTTTTGAAAATGATGTATAAAAAATTTTAATTTTTTATTAAAAAAATTCATATAGGAATTAAGAATGAAAAGTATAAAATTTTTAAATTTTTAACGTTGTCTTTATCCACTAATATCCTTTGTCCGCCTTTTCATGTCCAAAGACATATCAAAATTATTTGTAAATAAAAATTACAAACTAAATTTTCACCCCTTCAACCTTTTTTTATTGCAAATATTTGATTTTTGTATTTTCAGTCATATAATGTTTATGTCAAAATAATTAAAATAATTCATTTTATGCTATTATATAAATATAAACTCTGCTATAAGAAATGATAGTAATTTTTTGTTTCAGTTTTATATAGCAATGATCTCTATACATTCCCTGTTTCTATCAGTAAATCAATTCATAATGTGTGTCAGAGCTGAATGGAAACAATGTTCGACATTTTCACCTCCGGCAACGGTAGTGTTAATATTGTTCCTCGTATTTGAAGCCTTACTGTTTGCCATATTTACAGCAATTATGCTAGGGACTCAGCTTCAGGCCATCTGGAATGATGAAACGGTATAATTTAAAATGAAAACCATTATACATATTACATTAAGTTTTGCGCGTTATGTTGAATATATTTATTTATTTATTGAGATGCTATGATGAATCCCAAATCGTGCCCTGAAATTTTCACGCTGCCACTTGGTATCAGGCGTCATAATCGTTAAATATTAAATTATTGTAAAATCTGTCTTTTCGGAAAGGCCAAATTTTGTTTTATTTCATAGTTTTTATGAATAACTAAACTCACTAGCAATAAAACAAAGCAAATGAAAACTAAACTAAACTAGCAATTAAAAAAAGATTATTGTTGGATATTGAATTCTGTTTTAAGTTGCTATTTATTCAAAAAATTATGTTCGTTTCTGAAATAAACTTTCGTTTAATAAATTATCATGTACTTAGAAAAATCTCTACTTGGAAGAGTACTTATTAAAAGGCAGCTTCAAATGAGAAAATTAATAAGTGTAAATTATTATTTTAATTCATGGATTATGCAACAGAGTGAAAATAAATAATTATAAATTTAATGAAAAATTGTTTTAAATTAAATAATTGATGAATTTGTAAATTTGATTTATTTGTTTAAAATGATGTTATTAAATAAGGTCTTAAAAAAGTAATATTTTTTATAAAATATTATGGAAAAAACAAACAATCTTTATAATTTTATGATTCAATCCAAATAAATATGTTACGTATAATAAAATTCTTAATGATGAAATAAACGATTTAAATATTAATTGTAAAGCAGCAACAAAAAATAATACTTTAAAATTATATTTTCAGGGTATCGAACAGTTGAAAAAAGAAGAAGCGCGATGGGTGAAAAAATCCAGATGGAAAAGCATTCAAGCAGTTTTTGGGAGATTTTCTCTGGCTTGGTTTTCTCCCTTTACAAAACCTCCATTGAAAACAAAAGCTGAAAGTTACCTATATTCTGTATAAGATAATTTTTTACTTATTTATATATCTAAGAGCTCTGTCTTAGATACTAAGATTTCAAAATTAATTTTTTGAATTAATTCTGACTGCGATTATTGTAGAGACAAATGTTTTAATCGGCAAGAGATCAGTTTATTAATTGTAAAAAGTGTAACGTCAAAGATTTTTTTTTTTTTTTTTTTTTTTTACTTATGCATGACAAACGAAAACTGGTTTCTTGTTATTCGGTACTTAAATTCGAAACCTTTGAATATGACTATTGCTATCGCCAAACGTATTTTGTCAAAAGGTATGGTTATATTTTAATTTCGCTTTGAAATATTCGTGCAATTAATAATTAGCATTCTGTATTGAACAATGTAATTTATGTCAAGTCTCGACTTTTATTTTGACAATGTAAGCACTAATTATTAATATTATTATTGTGGAAATAACTTCGTTTTAATCACTTAATATGAGTTGTGAAGTCAATAATACTGGAGTATAATTTGCGGTAATTTATTTCGTTGAATATTACTGCAAGGTAATATTAAAATAATTTTTTTATTCATTTTTGAAAACTTTTGTTAATCGATATCCGTTTGACACTGATTTTGACGTAAATTTTTTAATTTTTTAAAGATCATTTTGCGGAAAAGTAATTGCCATGCTTTATTATGAACACAAATTTAATTTGTCCACGAAAACTAGTAGGTTTTTTCTTTTTTTCTTTTCTTTTTTTTACAAAGCTGGAATTGATTCAGTTATTATTAATCAGATATGTAATGTGCGTCTGAATCCATTAAATTATCTGGTTTTGTTACCAAGTTTGATTTAAGATTCAGATAAATATTACAGATTTGAACAGAAAGCAGCATTAACTGTTAAAGAAAAAATGTATCGTGTGCAATTTCTTGAGGGAAATTACTTTATATTTATGCATTTGATTTTGTTTGTTTCATTTACTGACTTAAGACAAGTTTCAGTATTGTGGAAAATTTTCGAAGTGCGCATCAGAATGCAATGTTAGCGAATATGTGAATGTGAATCAGGCTTAACTCGGGCTTTGTCTCTTTTTTTTTTTCAGGACGCGTTACATTTCGGTGTTAAGATTTTTTTTTCGATTGTTTCGCACCGTGGAGAACTGATGAATTTCTTCGATCTGAAACGTAACGTCCAACACTTCGATCGAAGCGAGAGGGTTTTCAAGTTAATGCTTTTAAAGGCAATTTTCAATTCATCCGTCGTTTTTTTTTTTTGCTTAAAAGCCTGGCCGTTTTAAGCATGATCAGATTAAATGCGTCATTCGGAATCACGAAATTAACGAACAGCTAAAAAGAATATTAAATGTGCGGCCATGCTTGCGAACCAGTAGATTTTTTTTTTTTTTTTCCTTTTTTTCATTTTAAAGGGCGTTTAAGCAATTAGCGTTGCAGTTTAGGGAAAATTGACTTAAAGAGTTTAGAATTGAATAATCCTTACCGAATTCTTAACTCGTGATGCGCATTCTCCCACGATATTTAGAAGCGGAATCCGCCTGGCAATTAGGAAAAGTTGAAGATTGGTTAACCGCATGGTGGGGCAAGCGAAGAAAGCGGCAAAACTTTCCACGCTTGTGCTCGATGTCGAAGCGCTGTGAGCACCATTTCGCATTTTTAAGATTTTTTTAATTGGGTTTTTTCCGGGGGGCAGTCGTCGCGATGAAGGAAATTCAAGTGAAGGCTTTTGAACGACGAAAAATTCCAAATGTTCATAATAAAAAACGAAAAAAAGAAATGGCGATTTTTTGTATTTTCACATTAAGCTAATAAACTTCAATGTTTCGGCTTTCAACGTGCGATGCTGAATAAGCATTCAGAATCAAATCGTTCATTTATTTATTTATTTATTTATATACGGCACTATCATTACTGATCAATCGATGTTATTTTTATATCATTTTTTTATTTTAATTATTAAATGCTATTTTTTGATTTTAACGTTATTTTTATTTCACCTGCACTTCAATCGGAGCGGTAACGGTACAACGTTCGGTATGTAATACTTTTTTTTTTTAAATCACAATATGTAAGGTGAGATTAAAACAATTTCCTTTGATTTTCCGATCGGACTTCGCGAAGACCGCGCTCGAAAAAAGCAATTTTTAAAGCATTTGCGAGGGAAACTTTCGCCCTCGAACCCACGCGGATCCGCGCCCTTTTTGAACGGGCGCAAGGCTGCCACAAATGCGACTCGAAATCTGGGGCCACGTCCTCGATGCGGGGCGGACCGCGCGAGAGGAACGACGCCCTTCCGGGAAAGCGAGCTCCGTTAAGGTTCGGTTCCGCTCGGGGGGAATCGGGCCGTCGACGTTCCGGAAGGTTAAGGCCCCGGCCTTCGTCGAACCGATATGATAAAATGCATTTCCTCGGTTGCGAAAGAAGCTTTTTCCGCCTTATCGACTCCTTTTTCGACCTCGCAGGTCAAAGTTCGGAAAACGTTGACCCGAGGGGGCCTTCTTGGTGTCGACATTGAAATGATAAACGCGAAGATTACGCGGCTTTCATTTCCCGAAATTCGGTTCCGTTTATTGACCTCGGGTTTCTTTTTTTATTGTTCTCGTCTGCGTGATAAGGACGCGTTGGGGAAAATTGGTGCGTGGGCGGAGGATATCGTCGTAGGAGCGGGCAGTGGCGGAGCCGTCGTGAAAAATTTTACGAGTTTCGTTTCCGGTTGGCGCCCGCGCGATTTATCCCGCCGATCCGCACCGGAACGGGGTGATTTTTGCCCCGTTTTCATTCGCCCGACTGCCCCGAAAACGAAGGCGCACCGCTGATCCATCGCAAGTTGTCGTAAAAGGCGAATATCGCCAAAAAAAGAAAAAAAAAATTTGGATGTTCGTAACTCTCCGAAACTTGCGCTAACGAAAAAAAAAAAACAAGAGTGAAATTAAATTTTTTATATTAAAAAATTAAATAGATATATTTTAACGCATTCTTTGGTCTTCCGTTGATCAGCGACCCGAATGGCTCGGGCAAATGTCCCGTTTGCTCCGTTTTTTGACGTCGCACTCAACGACAAATCGCAGAGAAGAGCTCAAATTTCGGGACCCGAAACCCGAACCTGGAATTTTTCATCCCTCCCCGCAGCGAGAGCTCCGGATCGGCTGCTGCCGACTCGCACTGCGCCGAGCGAACGAGCCCCTCCTGACGGGTGGAAACAAATGCGCTGCTTTGCCGCGATTTTTGCCGCCGTCGCCCGCCCCGCTGAGCTTCCGCCGCTCTCTCCTTTCGCTCCCATCGGTCGCACAGCACGGTCCGGGCAGAAAATTTCGGGAATGTCCGCTCTCAAGCATCCGCGAAAATCTACATTGTAATGAGTTACTTTGCGTGCACTTTTTTATGAAACCAACGTCACCCCGCCCGATCAGATTAAGATGCATTCGTACGGGAAGGCTCCGACGAGTTTGGCGCCCAGCTTCGGGCAGGCTGCAACGGAAACAGAAAGAAGTTTCGTTACTCCGTTCGCGACCGGTCCTTTCGGCTGCCTGACTGCGGGCGTCTAAACCTACCGAACTGACATCTCTGCCCGTAGAAGCCGGTTCCTTCGCACTTGCATTTGAAACCGGGTTCGTGCGACGTCTGACTGCAGGAGCCTCCGTTCTTGCACGGATTCCTCTGACACAGATCCGATTCCCGACCTGCGTGGAAAATGAAACGGACGTCGATTCAGGCTCGACCATTAAGGGCGCCTCGCGAATTCGTTTACGCGTTACCTCTTTTAGCTTTGTAACATTCCGACTGGCTGTTGTATCTGTAGTCCGTGATGCATCCGTAGCCGCAGATGCATTCCCCGTTGTCCAGCTTGCATCCCCTCCGGTTTTGCGAGCAGAGATCGCCGTTGTCTCTCGAATAATCTCCTGCACGAGAAATTTGAATAAAGGAAGACTTGCGAATTGCGCATTTTTACTTTAAACGAATGGCGGAGCTTACCTCGAGCCAGGCACGCGAGGGTCACCGCTGCGATTAACACTAAATGAGAATGCATTTTACGTGAGAGCTCGGAACCGTTTCGGGACGAAGAAGCGCGACTCGAGAGCGTTCAGCACTTATGAATCGGACGGCAGAGAGCCAGCCACTGATTGCGCTTCGAGTGCCCCCACACGTACGATGCTCCTGACGCCGGAAACACTGACTGCACTTTCTGTCGCGCCAGATATGACTTTTATCTGCATCTTCATTCACGGGTCACAAACGTTCTCAGTTTCGTTAAAGGTGGAGTTCGTTTTCCACCATTTTCACCCCGCGCCCGTTTCGGAAAGGGCGGATCCTCGGGAAGGAGGCGTTCGCGCGCTCATCCCGACGCCGCTGCGTCGCATGCGAGGCTCCTCGACTCGCCAGCTAAATGCGAAGCTGCATCGGTCGAATGCGCGAACCGCGGAACCAAAAGTCAGATGCCCGCGGATGGCAAGGGGGGGTGGGGGCCCCCCCCCCCCCCCCCTTTAAAAAACGGCCGGATCCGTTTCCGCCGCTCTCCGCTCGAAAATTCTTCACTTTTCCCGCTTTTCGGAGCCTTATTTTTCGTCCGCGCTCGTGCATTTACACAAGGGGAAAAAAAAAAAATAAATAAATAAATAAATAAAAGAGGACCCGCAGCGGAGACCGCAACGGGCGCTTTATGGCCAAATAAAAATTTATTTCGTCGCGACAGTGCGAAATTTTATGACTTTTACGTGATGCCTGAGCTCTCTCTCTACGAACAAAAGTAATAGTTATGAATAAGCATCGTATGGCGATATAAAAAGGAAGTAAAACTCGAATTAACTGACTCTTCAAACAAGAATTTAACGCAAAGAATTCACATACAATCTTTGGATTAATGATGTTTGGGTTTTTCGTCGTATTAAAAGTCGTACGTTTTCCAAACATGCGCTTTTATTTAGAATAAAGTAAACGTATTCGGTACTAAACAACGTGAACGCTTTTAATTTATGCTCCTTTTAAATAAGCAACGATCATAAAATAATTTTTATGTATGCCTACATATATATATATATATGCGTGTGTGTGTGTGTGTGTGTGTGTGTGCGTGGCATCTCATGTAATTTGTATTTTTGACGCACGCGTACGCCGTATATAAAACAACTTTCGATGATAATTTTTTGCCTTTTTGATTTCCCGGGCTAAATATTACAAAATATTTAAACCGCATGTTGTAAACCTTCATCAAAGTCAACGAAATAATGATTTTCTAGAAACTAATCGTGGCTGGCTGAATCTAAGGCTCCGCTTCTACGGCACTTTCGAGTCAGCAGGCTGACAGAAGTTGGTTTTTTCGAAGGCGATACTCTGTAGGAGTGAGCATTCCCCTGAAACACATTCAATTCGAATTTTGCTAAGTGATTTTTTTTTTTTTATCTTTCTTTCACCCTACCCTACGACATACATATATATATATATATACGGCGCAGGGCACACGGGTGATTCGAGTCGATCCGCGTATGTGTTTAAAGGAATTTTTCCTGACGCTTTTCGCGACGATTTCCACCCCCTGCAAAGGAATAAAAATTTCCTCCTAAGGGGGAAAAAAAAAAATTTTTTTTTGCCCAAAAACTAATTCCAACATGGATCCACGGATGATTTGCTTAAGCGCGAAGTGAAAAACTTCCCCAAAGTGAACCCTCATCGGTGGGAGCCTTTTTTTCCCTCCGGCTGAAACCTGAATTTCCGGCCTCACCTGAGCACGGTGTCGAAGGATACGGACACACCTTTCTCGACCATCTTCTGGTACAGGATCCAGCACTCCTTCTCTTTCGGGGACTTGAATTCCGGCTCTTTCCTCTCCTCGACTTCCTCTTCCGCAGCCTTCTTCGGAAGTCCGTCGTGGCCCCGCTCCGGTTCCGGTTCCGTGGCATTCGCCGGTCCCTCCCCGCTTCTGAGGAATTAAAAAAAAAAAAAAAAAAAAAGAAAAAAGAAAAAAGGAAAAGGATAATGAAATTCAATTTTCCGGAAAATAACATCGTATGGCAGAGTGATTGACCTATTAACAAGAAGGGGGGTTGCCGTGATGTCTCCAGTTCTTTGCTTTGAAAACTCTGACCCGAAATGGAAGTTTCCCATCCGAAATACCGGAAACCAATGCATACTTTGAAAAATCAATTTTCGAAGTGTTACACTCCTTGAATCTTCGGCGGCATAGTGCAGGGTTGCACCTCGACCGTTTAAACGTTCATTTTTTTTTTTTTAAACAATAAAAAAATTGTCAATTTCGATCATTGCCGCAAGAAACTTAAATATTTCTTACGCCGAGTCGAAACTCGCGTTTTATTCATCTCTGGCATACGTTTTACATAATAACTTTATTTAAAAATTCTCCTTTTCTCCTTTTAAATATTCTTCATTGTTAATTAAATAAGACTCAATTACGATTCTTAGGATTTTCATTAATCCGCGCTTTGATTCGCATTTCCATAAGTGAAAATCCTACGTAAATGATTAACTTTCCCAGTGGTCTCAGTGACGTGTGCTTCACCGCCTGCATTAAGTAATTTCGTCCGTCGTAGAAGGCGGCGCGTCGCAGTCCTCGCTCACGTTTGCTTTCCACCGCTGGCCGTTTCGGTCTGGAAACGTCCGCCTGCATTCTCTCTTCCATTTTGAGCAGGGAATGTCGCAGCGTTCACTTTCTCGAGGTGAAATTCGAGGCTTCGTTCTTGCGCTAAACGCGAAATCGAAATACTCTGCCGCTTGTGGACTCCTGTGCCTGGGATGCATGCGCACACCCGGTTGTGCGTCCGGGACACTGCGGCGGATTTTTTTCCCAGGTCAGTGGAAGTCTGATGTCCGCCTCTGATGGTGAATCTTGATGAGGCGTGTGAAGGGATACGGTGAAACGCATCCCTTGGCATCAAAAATGCGCAATTTGCTCTCTCGATAAGACCACTGTAAATTTCCCGGTGAAAAAAATGCTGTCGTTCCACATTGTCAAACCTGCGTCTGGTTTAATTTTTCCCGTATGATGATGACGATGGCGTAAGATTTAAATATTTCAATCGTAACGATCGTTTCTGTCGCAAAATAAAAAATATGGATTTGTTCTTTGCCGTTCTTTCACTTTATTAACGCGAGGCTACTTCCAAACGTTTTTTATCGCATATTGCAAAATATTATTTTACTTCTATGTACAATTTTCAACAGTCGAACGGAAAAATTAATAAATGGAGAAAATCGGTTATTTGTTTAAATAAATATAGGAGAAGGAACTAAGTAATTTTACATTTAATGTTTCATGTGTGATAAAACAGAATGCCTGATTTAGAAATAAAATCTCAAATAATATCTACAAGTCATTGGGAAAGAGAGAAGGTTTGCAATAAATTATTTCAATTTCAATATCGCATTTATAGCAAGATATGAATATAAATTTTTGACATGTTTGAGATACTGTTATTTTTGATCGTTTTTATGTAAAGCGAGAAGTTTTTTTTTTTTTTTTTTAAAACAGAATAAAATTACATCTGGGAGTTGCTCGAATAATCTATTTGTTCATGTTAACTTATCGTCAAGTGTACACTTTTTTTTTTTTCGTTAAACGATCGGACGTGGAGAAAGAAAATCAGTTTGGCGGATAGGAGGGGCGGGGGAATCATTTGGCAGAGGAAAAGCTTGCGAAATTTCCGCCCGTGAACTCACGGTGGAGGAGCGAAATTGGTGCCACGTTGGAAATTTCAGTTTATCGCGTCATGGAAAACGTTTAAAAAGAAATGGGAAACGATCGGGGCACGCGACAGGAAATTATAAACGTGAAAGACAATAATGGAAAACAAATAAAATGAGGCAAAAAAAGTAAATAAGAAAAGAAAGGGAAAGAAATTTTGAATTAAATTGGAATTTCCTGCGAAACTAATGCGAAGCAAAAATAAAAAAGATGAAAATCACAAATCAGATTAAAAATACAAAACTTTGTGGCGAACTTTTGTCAGCGCACGGCGAAAAAAGTTGAATTGATGGGTTGCACAAGTAATTCATGAAATCGTTAGTTGCAAGGGTATCCGGTCTGATGCTATCATGATTCGTTTCTGACACGTTTTGGCATTACGGTATCGATTTAAACGTGGAAATGGCGTCTCCGATGGAGCGTCGCTAGATGTTTCTGTTGTGGTAATTGTGTATAATTTCCGATAATTATACATAATTACCAATATACTTGGTAAATTTAATCAATTTTCATTTTAATACTCTTGAATAAAATATATAGTAAATGGTAACGTGCTTGAATTTCAAATTAATCATTAAATCCCTGATGATCGGTTGAATTCGTTTTACAGACATGAAAATTATGTTTCGTCATAATCCTTTCACCTTTAACTCTAAGCTAATTATTTTACTTTGAATAAAGCACTTGTTACTTTATAAGTAACAAGACACGGTTGGAAAGGAACGATAATCTGAAGTATTAAGGAACCTTAGGTTAACGTTCTTTTTGGACAAAGATAGAAAGCAAAAAATTATCAAGATTTTCAGGATGTTGCACACAGATTCATGTTGTGCAGTTGAAGTTCATCAAAGTTTGAAAAATAAATGAATTGATATAGAAAGGTTGTTAAATTAAACTTTCTTTTCCACTGATTGCTGTTTGTGAATTCAGTGTTTGAATGTAGAAGATTTGATATCAGAGTGTGAAATGATTGAGCATTATATTCTGTTTCTGGAATTTTTTACAGATGTCAAAAGATGTAAAGAGTGCTTACTTATGTTATGAAAAAAATTACAAATTTAATTGTTAAAAAAATTATCATAGCAGGCACTTTTTAAGAAGGGATATTATTTCACAGGTAAGATATTGTCATGAATGATATAAGTTGCTGTTATAACCACAAAATTATTTAAAGCAGCAATTTTTAACATTGAATATAAACAGTATTATAATTTTATAACAAAACATCATACAAGGAAATGCTGCATAAGTTGTGAATATTACTTAAGTGAAATCTATAAGTCTGAGTTACGAAATATTGAAATGGGTCAAAAATTTTATGTCAATGGAATATCTTGCTGCTCTGCTTGTATATACATTAAAGATTTAATTTTTTAATGTTCAAGTTTTGAAATGTTAAAGTATCCAAAATATGTGAATAAACAAACTTCAATTTCATAAAGTTCAATATACATTTAAATATCTCTTTAAATTGTTTATAATTTTTAACTCTTCATAGATATGTCTAAAAATTTTGTTGAATAGGGTCCATAAATAAGACATTGGGAAATTCTGGAATGTGAAGGGAAAATAAAAACTTAATATGCAATTTATTTATTTGTTTAAGGATTTTTATTCATTCCAGATCATTTGATATAAATGAAAATGAAAAAATAAAAGTTGAACTCATTCTTGATAGAAATTTATGAATAATAAATATATAAATGGATGCTCTAAATGCTGTGAAGAGTATTACGGTGTGAAAAAAAAAGTGGACTAAGATCGCATAAGAATTTAAAATTGAGTTTTGAAAATATATTTTTTGAAAAAATTTTTAACATTGAATTCTTTATTGATATGTATTCTTTTTATTGACTTCCATAATTTACAGAATTTATTCGGGTGTAACTTGACGTAATTCTTTTTCAAAATACTGTGTGCATCTAAAATTCAGATTTCTAAATCCCATGACTCACATGTATTTAAAATGTAGGTTTAGATATAGTTTTTATAATAATGGTCAATGAATATTTTTTTTCTTGACTGTAATTTTACGAATATTCCATTTCATTGGGTTAATCATTTTGCGGACCAATCATTAAATTAGTGCGTTTATCCTTCCAGCATTGAATCATGTAGGTATGGAGGCTATGGAGAATCGATTTAATGAAAAGTTGCTCAGCGTTATGCGCAAGAAAAGACCGAACAGCGGTTTCTTGCCCAGAAAAAAGTATTGCCAAATGATAGACAAAGTGAAGGAAAGCAAATCGAAAACCAGCGGCAAAAAACCGGAGGATTATCAAAGACTGAAACGCTACGACATAATGAAAGTTGATAATGCCGAAAGGCTCGTTTTCCCAGTCAAAAATGACTCTTCATCCGTTCGTTATTATGTACAGCTTGAGGAAATATTTTACATACTTCACGAAACTCATTTATCACTGGGACATGGAAGAAGAACGAAAATGTTAAAAGAATTACAGAAAAACTTTAAAAACATAACCCGAGAACAGATTATGATATACCTCAGCTTATGCGATACTTGTCGAAAAGGATCTAATCCGTTTAAAAAAGAACAAGTACAAAGGCCTGTTTCACCGAAAGATACGAATTCAAATTGTCATTTAGGTTTTATAGATATGCAAAATGATCCCGATCACGAATATCAATATATATTAGTATTTCAAGATCAAACTACTAAATTTATCCAGTTGCGACCGTTAAAATCGAAACAACCTCAGGAAGTGGCAAACATCCTTATTGATATTTTCACAATTTTCGGATCTCCGAGGATTTTGAATTGCGACAACGGGCAAGAATTCTGCGACCGGGTTATCCAAGAGGCATGCAACATTTGGACAGAATTGAATATTATAAGCGGGACACTTAAACAGGCTTCGAAACTAGACGAACAAACATACCAGGATATTCGAAAAATGCTGAAAACGTGGTTGGAAAGCAATCGGTCAACTCATTGGGCTGATGGATTGCGGTTTGTGCAATATACAAAAAATAATCTAATCTGCAGCGATATTAACTGCAGCCCTTTCGAAGCTTTATTCCACTGTCGAAGCCACGCTTTTACGCCAGTTAATCGAATAATGAAGCTGGAGGAAAACAATAAAGAAAAGGAAGAATTGCACGATTTGCAGATTGATAAATTAGGGATAGAAATTCTGAATGCCGTCGACTACGGCGGCAAAAATAAATTTGTGAATAATAGCACGGAAAAGGAGGAAAATACAGAAATGGTCGGAGATTGCCAAATGCGGAAAACAAAAGGGACATTCCCAAAAATAAAACTGGGTAAAAATGCTTCAAGCAGAAAAAATGATCTAAAGAGGTCACCCCTGGCACCTATGGATTGCGAGAACGCAGAGGACGTGCCTTTTTGTCCCGATGGCGTGCTTGAGGTGGTAATGTCTTCGGACGTTTTATAAAGTAAAAAATGAGTTTTGCTGACTGAAGAATTCGATCTCTAGTCTTCAAATTCCCAAAATGCAAATGGGAAATCGTGGAGTCCATCGCTTCGTCCCTTTGCCTTATTCACAACGAGGAAGACTAATTGTTTTCTTACAACAGGAGTTGATATTATTTTGTACTTTGCAACGGCATCGATTAAGACTGAATTATCCACTGTATTGATTTTCAAAGTTATGGAAAAAGATGCAAATATTTATATATTTGTAACAGTAATTTATTTGTATGAGCACATGTATATTTGCGATAGTTTATGTATCTGAAATTTTTATATTTACAATAAGCACTATATTTGTAACAAACCACCGCAAATTTTTTGTAAAAATCTCTTAGGAAAACAGATCTAGATTTATCTTCCAACGGAAGAAAAAAAATTTTTTATAACTATACCCGCTGAAAAGTGATATGTTAATTATTTTTAAATCATATATTTAAAATGTAATATTTGTACATATTGCGAAAAAAATGAAAATAATGAACGAAATTTTTAGATTAGAAAAATCAAATTATATTAACTTAGTAATAATAATAATAATAATAATAATAATAATAATAATTTTGTATATTGTCGCATTCGTGTTTTTTTAAGGTAAAAAAAAAATTATTTTTAACAAAAAATTATGGAATTTTTAAAAATAACGTAACAAATTTCGAACTTAATGCTGAACGCCAAGTTGCGAAGAAGCGGCGAGGGATCTGTTAATTTAAGCAGGGATTGCCGGGATTGCCAAACAAGTTTAAAGGGGATCTCAGTGGAGAAGAGGAGGAAAGAAAATTATTTACAAAATGCAGATCAATTCGAAAATTAAATGGGAAAACCGAGACATGCACCGCGGAATGTGAAATCGATTCGGCGCAAAGTTGACGTGACTGCGAAGTCCCAATGGTTCTCTCTTTTCTTTTTTTTTCCGTTTCAGCTTTGTGCGAAATGAAAAGCGAAAGAAATCCATAAAATCAGGTCAAGCCGTCAGAATGCGAAAGGCAAAAGGCATTTGAAAAAGCAGGGATGAAAGGATGGGAAATTAAATGGGAAGACTCCGGTAAAGGCCGTCAGGCAAAACCTATTCGGCAGTTGTAACAGTGTGAGAGAGGCACAAAACGGATTGATATTTATATAAATATATTAATGAAATGCAGAAGAGGTTTTTTTTTTTTTTTTTTTTTTTCCGTCGGTATCGACAGAAAAATAAATACGAAGTTTTTGAAGTTAATCAATCGGGAAAGTTAATTTATCGATTGAATTATGTCTGATGCTATCGCATCCCGAAAATGTTTCATGTCTCATAAAGTGAATTTCGGTTTATCAGAAAATGAGCTCGACTTACTCTTTGATCTGAGGCTCGCTGGCAGTTCGAATCAGCCTTCTTTTCACGCCTCGGGTGTCTGCACCCGCAGAAATCCCGGAGGAAGGAGGCTGAGGTCTTTTCTCCCGTTCCTGCAGCTGTGCTGGAGTCAGCGCCGGGTTGGTGATCGCCGGCGTGGGAATTATAATGGGAGTTCCGGCGGGAGCTCTCCTCGATGGAAAACTCGCGGAGTAGCTCCTGTTGACCGGCGCGTGCTGGATAAAAGACACTGAAAGACGAAGCTGCTGTTAAAAAACGACGGTTCGGAAGGAGATTGAGCGTCCCGTCGAGGGAGCGGGCAGCCTCCGGAACAGTTTACGTTCCGATAATCGGGAACCTCGGTTTTTGAGTAATTTGACTGTTGGCTCAAGTGCAAACTTTAACGAGAAGTTACGTCGCCCATCCGTCACGCAATTTTCCCGGCTCCCACCGAAATGCACACTCCGATTAGGAGTTGTTCGGGGAAGCAGAAAAGAAGGATCCTTACCTGTCTTTGTGGTTTTCTTCAACGAAACGAACTTCTGAAATATGAATGTTGATATTTCCTTCGGGGGATCGCTGACGGTTTTCTGCACTGGTTCGTGGGTCGGTGCTGTTGCTGTTTTTTCCTCTTTTTCCTCGGCAACCCAAGTCTCTTCTGGGAGAGGAATGCCGGCGTTGGCGTCTTCGGCGTCGCTCGTGGCCGGCGAAACCAAGGAGACCATGGTTATGATGTCGCCGGCATTCGCCTTCGATGTAGCTTTTCTTCGGGAGTTTTTTTTCTTGGTGACGTCCCTGGATTGCTTAATTTCGTCATCGGACGACTCCGGGTCCTTTTCTTTGTGCTTGCGACGCGCCGCGGCAGCTTTAAGCTTTTTTCTGATCGGCGCCGACTTTATTCGCCCTCTTAAAGTCGTTATGTCTTCGTCTATGGCTTAATCAAAAATTTCTTATTATTAAAGGCATGACGAATGTTATTTACTTGAATTTCTCTGCATTTGTCATCGAAAGGATTCGAAATGTGGTGCTATTGATTGAATGTACATACATACCAGTAAGATCTATGCTGGATATAAAAGTTGTCGCCGTCTTGGGTGTCGCGGATATTTTCGGATTAATCTGCGAACTGGTTTGTTTCGAGGACTGAAATTCATTTCTGATTGGCGCCGAAAGGGTTCTTGCCAGAGGTGGTCTCTGATCACTATTCTTTTTCAAAAAAACTCTTATTTCGTTGTTAATGTGAGAGATGTCATCTTCGGTTTCTTCGCTAGAACTAGATGTTGGCAACGTGTAACTTTCATCAATAGTCTTATTGACCAGATAGCCGCTGCGGAAACTTGCTCTTCTCTCTTTTGCCGTTGCTTGAGGTTTAATATCCTTTTCCTCCAGGATGTCTAAGAACTTGCACTCCAGATCGTCAGCTTTCCCAGATTTACTTTGTTCGCTGTAGCCGGAATCGGATCTGGGACTGTGTTCGATATTTTCCTTATCCTTCGACAGTCTGTCGTCCTCCGATTCATCCTTTAACTTCGGTGATGCGTCCATAACCTTCAATTGATAGTTCAAATTCGTCAAATTACTGCCGAACGTGTTCGACGATTCTCCAGCCGGAAAGATCTTGAAATCTGGGCAATCCGTCATCGGTCGATTTACTACTCCGCTTCGTTTGACATCAACGTCGATTTTTCCCTTGGTGTCCGATCTCTTTAACCGTCCAGAAATATTTTTCACTTCGGATTTTCTTTCGGAATCGTCTTCGGTTTTAGTAGCGGAAACAATATCCGTCGGAAACTTCAACACCCGTTCATCTTCGCCGGCATATCCCAAAACTCGCACCGGTTCCGAACTGTTGTTCCGTTTCGATTCAGATGACATCGAACTTTCGGAAGCGGAAACGCTTCTGAAACTAACCGAATCTTGAATTATGACTTGAGGTATTTCCTCCGATCTGACGCTATTCGGTTCGTCATTATTACTTCGAGTTGTTTCTTGGGCGTGAGCTAGGAAAATATTCAAGTTCGGTTTGTTTTTTTCACGCTCCCTCCATGCAATGCGCAAACGTTCTGCCAGTTGCTGTTTCGTGTACACGAGGGTATCTTTATCACCGAGAAGCGGGAGGTTCGTGATACGTTGAGCCTTAGTTGTCAATGGTCTTGGTTGCCCCTGACATTTACGTGCCACTATTTCCACTCCTGAAAGCAACGAAATGTTAAGACAACTTTAATTTCCCTTCATTGATGGAAACTAAAGTATCCGAGGTGGCTTTTACCTGCTGCGCATTCCGTATTGTCTGGCTTATGATCGGCCCAAGCCAACTTTACAGGTCTCGGCCGCGAATTCGTCGCCGTTTTCAGCTGTCCTGGAAATTTAGGGCTCTCCGAAAAACCCACTCTAAGTCCGATTTCGGCTCTGTCATTATTCCCCGACCATCTTTGACCAGTTATTTCTACCGAACCTAGATTTCTGCTGCGGCTGTCATCTTCGGATAACTGCTTCTTCAAACCTTTTCGATTAGCGAGATTTTGACTGTTAGGTTGTCCTTGTAGGGAAAGTTGCCGTATCACGGAACCTCGATGTCTGGCGGCTGAAGGCGAGGGCATTTTTGTTCCTACATAAGCAGAATTGTTCAAGCTTCATTTTTCAGACGTACTTCATTGACCATTTTGATCCGATTAAAAATAATTGACAATTGTGTTTAATTTATTTTTTTGTTCATTCCTTCATTTAGACGAAATCAGATCCGTTCAAACTCATTCAAAACTCATCCAATCAACAACAATCAGAATGAAAATGTGATTTAGAAACTCTTGGACAGTGGGATTCCGTTAACGGAAACACCACCATAACAAAATTAAAAACCTAGAAAATATAAGAAACTTGCGACAATGCATGGTATTTTAAAATTTAATCATAAGGAACGAAAATGCTTTTTAAAGTGAACAATATTCAACAATATTTACTCTTTTCATCTCGAGAAAGTTGATGAACTAATTTCTTCGGTCCTCATTCGAAACTTAGAATTGTTTTCCTAACTTTATTCGACTATTAGTTAGTTTTGAATTGCTTTACTTACGGTATAATAAATAAGCAAATTTTACGAGGATTAATACAAAAAGAAGGAAACACGGATATTAATTGTTTAACAAAGAAATCTTTATCAGTTTATGTGAAAAGAAAAAAAAAATACTACTAAATTAAAATTAAAAATTGTTGGTAAATCATAACAAATAAGAAAATAATAAAAATGAGCGAATATACATAAATTCGAAGTTTTCCTAACATACATGAAAAAAAAATTTAATTTTTTTTTATAAATAGAGTGCAATAAAAATTAAATAAGTATCAATAATTTTTATACATTTTTGGTTTACTGTTTTTTTTTTTTTGGGTTAGCATTGCTAAATTATGTGCGGTTTTTGAACTAATTATCTTCGCAAGTTCCGCGTTCGCCTCTAGGCATGTACGACGCCATCGCCGCTACGGACAATCTATCTCAGCCTGACCTAGCCAAAAGATCCGCAAACTGCACAGAGTTTCGCACGCTCCGGCACGGAAAATCAAATTGGAAACATTTACAGCTTCTGGATGCGCCGCAGTTTCGGACAATCCTCGCGCACAAGCAAAATATTTCCGCAGCCGCAAAATCCGAAGTCTTCCAATGCCAAGCCTACGAGAATTTTTTTTTTTTTTTTTTTTTTATCTAAAACTTCGACGTGCAGCAGAGTTTCTTGCGCGTTAAAAGTAGCCGTCAGAACGTCCCGTTCACTTGGAGATCGCCGCCCATCAAAAGCAGGTCGGCTCTCGGAAAGAAAACTGCGTTCGTGAAGTTTCCCCGATTCGTTTCCTTTAATTTTTTGGAATTAATTGGGGGAAAATAAAATAATGGGAATGCAAAGGCAGGGTGAAAAGCAATAAAAATCCGCTTTTTTTGATTGATCAAACATGAAAACGTATCCAGAACGAACTAATTTGAGAAATTTTTTTTTTTTTCTGCTCTCAATTACGACAGAAGCCCCAGTTCTGCTTCGCAAGCTTCATCTGCGTAAAAATTTTATTTGATTTTTTTTTTTTTTTTTTTTAAGAGTTACTGCATCTTTGGATTATGAATCTACACAAAAGTAACATCCTCGTTTCTCTTTATACATGCAATTTATCCTTGACATAATGATTTAGTAGCTGCTTTCAAATTGTAAAAATATTTATGCAAGTGAAATTTTACTTTTATATTTAGTTATTTTGCGCATATTTTTTTTTTTGTTAAACTTTTATTATTTGATAATTCATTCTCGGGTCGAAAGAAAAAAAGACATAAAATCGAGGATCCGGATAATGTCACATTGTCCCTTATCTATCGTGCGCTATTAGAATCAACTACAATGTCATGGCAAGAACAATAAAGCACCTGTATAAATTGTTGAAATATACACTCAGTTGCATTTTATATTAATAATTTTTCCAAACTACGGTCATTTTGAAGGAATGATTCTTATGTGAAAGTTTATTTTTTTGAGTTTTAAAAAAATCATCTAAATGATTGTCATTCGTGAGTAAAAGCAGGGGATAATTTCAATTGTTCCAGTCCAATCATTATTAACTACATGTACGAGCACAAAAAATGTAATTCACAGGTGAATAATATTTTCCAAATATCTTCTGATAATTCAAACCCAAAGAAGATTCCCCAACTATTTTGTACGTTCTTTTTCTCGAATTACGTTCCGTTCTTCTTTTAGAACTGATAATTTTCCGTTTCATGTATGTTGCATTGAAACATGGAACTTTCTTTAACTAAATGGAACTTTTCTTTAACTGTCATTTCGTTAGTATTTCTCATCCGCGTGAATTCGTTAAATAACTCGATGAAATTATAAGATTTTATATTAAAATCGCTCACGTTTGCAGTTTCCGCTTTCGGTTGCAAGAATCTGTGCGAAAATTTAATTTGCTCGTGAAAATAAATATTATCATTTAATATATTCATACGATTTTCCATCACTGATTCGGAGAGCGAATTCAGTTAATTGTACTCACCCGGCCTGCGGCGAAACCGCTTTTACCATGCAGAACGCTTCGAACGGATTGCCAACGAACCTAGACTCTGGAAGACTGTTTTTATTGATCAGAGCGTATGACAGTTTGTAATCACGAAGTCATGGCAACTAAAAATCCTTTTCTGAACTTCTTATTTTCCGCCGTGCCTCATACGTCGTAGTAAAACTTTGGGGAAGGCCCGGGAGACTTCTGCCGTTAACGGTTCTTCGACGGAGGTCATCTGTGGCTGTCGTGACAGCAGAGCCAACAGGTGTATACTGCCCAGAGACTTGAAAATTAATTAAACTGACGTTAGCAATTGCTTTTTCCTTCTTTATTTAACGAAATGATGTTAACTTCTGCTCTTTCGTTCATACATTGACGATGAATTTGTCTTCATTACACTAAAAAAAAAAAAAAGAAAAAAAAAACATTAATTCTGCGATATAACTGACATAGGAAACTTAATAAATATATAACTTAAGATTGAATCATATTTTCTATCTTTTTATATTATTAAAAGTGCAAATGGTTCATTTCCTTTAATACATACATTTTTGGAAGCTCCATAAATATAAGCTTTAAAAACCAGATCAAATTCTAGTTATCAAAATGCTTTTGAAATGAAAAGGCAAACGACATATTTCTTGATATGGATACTTTTTAAATTTCGATAAACTCATAAGTTTTTAATTTAAAATAATCCGGTAATGATTTTCTTCTTTGTAAAAATTTAACAAACATAGAGATTGTAGTCAGTTTTTCAATATTGTTTTCATGCTTTCTCCAGTACGATTTTATTATTGTGAATTACATCTATTTTTAATAATTGTATTTATAATAAATAAATGAAAATTTTTAACTCCCACCAATAAAATTTCTTATTTGACTACTTTAAATGTTCTTAAATAAATTTCGAATTGGATTTTCTTAAAATGAACCATTAAGAGTATCATATTTTTTTTCTCTTCTCATCTGCCGACCACAACATTTTTACTAAAAGAAATTAAAGTATCAATTTAATAAATAAATTATATCTTTAGGAATTACATTAAGTGCTCTAGCTACGGTTTTCATAACAAAAGGAATAAATCAATTAGTGCAATGAAAAAAAATTACTGAAATTAAAAAATCTTTTTAGTAGATGTTTATAAACATGAAAATATGCAATAAAATGCAAATCTGAAAATGCTTAGCTACATCATATAGCATATGCTATATGCATATTCATAAAAATATGCAAATCTGAAAATGTGCAATAAAAAAATATTGATTTTTTAAATTTTCATTTTATTATAAATATAAACACAAAATTTCTACTTAACACTAGATAGGATTAATTCCCCGGGTAAAGAAGCAATAAGTAATGGAATTACGAATATAAATGAAACAATTTTTAATACCAGAAAATAGAATTGGCTGATTTATTATTTTGATATTTAGTTTTTCTCTTGTACTGATCAATGAATTAAAAAAAAAATGAAAAGTTATTCCTAAACATTAAAATTTCAGGATTTATAAAAAAAAATTATGATATGATAAATTTTCATTTTATTAAAAACAACTGAGAATTTTCTCTAAGCTAATAATGGATGGGACAATAATCCTAACAAGAGAAATTGCAGTTAGCAAAGTAATTTTTAAAGAGGAAACCAATGGTAGATTGAATCATTCTCTGTCAAGAGCATAAATCAAGGGAATATAATAAATATATTTGGAAAATTGGTTAGGGAAACAATCACAGGGCATGGAGGCTGGGGTAGATTTTCGTAATTTATTTAAAATTTTCCCCGAGGAAGAAACTTTATTTTACAAATTTGCAAAGGAAATGGATAAAGAATATCACAATTTACGTCGGTATATTTGCGTGACTATATTTCACAAGCTATTCATCAAAACATTCTTTAAAACATCTGGTATCTAATGTCTTGGGACATGAAAATCTTTGATCGGGAGGGAGGGCTTAGGAGTGAAATGAAGAATGCGAAAGATGGTAAATAAAATATTTTATTGTCAAACGTTGCAGGGAAATGAGATTTAGAAAGGGTAACAACCGTCTTAACGCGAAATTGAATGTGATAAAAGGCCATGAAACAAATTTTAAATATTTTTTTTTCCCTTTTTCCGTTGATTTTTGACCGTTTCCGAAAAATTATTTGACCAATGACCGAATAAAAAACAACATTCTAATATTCTACCCGTAGCCTATTTAACAAGTTCAAACGGGTGTTATGTGAAACATGCGATGAATCTAATGAACGGTAACGAAAAATTAAGTTTCACCTTATTTAGGCCTAAAAACCCAAGCTAAAGTTCAATATTTACGTTAACGAATTAACATTTTTTTATCGTTGGTTCGTGGGGAAGTTGCGATCGTTCATTGCGATCGATTTATTTGATGTACCTAAAAGCGATTATTATCGATTATTTCGATACATGCAACACTGGATTTTTGTGGAACGAGACAATTAGAGATAATTGCCTTTTCCGATTTTTTAACGGTTTCGGTTAAGCTTGCTTGTCAATAATTTTTTTATTACACATGACAAATTTTTCTGCAGAATTAAATTCCATACCAGCAATTAACGTTTTTAAGGTGGATTTGAAATGAAAGAATAAATTAAGACGACAGGTATTTTAATTTATTTTTCTATTGCTGTTTTCAACTTATATAACAAATAACAAATACAATGCATGTGTGTGCATATAAGTATATATATATATACACATATTTCAAATTTGGTTTTGTGTGACGTGACTTAATTTTCCGCTATAATTTATCCAAATTCTCTTAGCTTTTATTTACATTTTTTACATTGCGTACATAACTTTTTAACACTTTAAAGGATAATTTTGAAAATAAAATGAACAAAAGTTAAACTTTCAATATTTGCAATATATTTCTGAACCAAATTAACTTTGAAATTAAAGATAAAATAATTTTTAAAAGAATTTCTTTTTCAGAATCGTCACTTGCTATAAATAAGTCACTTCTCACAACCAGTAAAATTTATTTTTTTCACTAGGTAATATGTTATATGAATGATTCAACATAGATTTAAAATAAAAATAATATTAATTATCATGGAACGAACAGTTATGTCTGAAATTTGATTTGAATCTAATATAAAGTTGACAATCGCGTAATTTATTAATTATTTAAACTACGGTAATAAAACGAAGAGCAATCGATGAAATCAAATGTTTCAATCAAATTGAAATTAACTGTTCATTGTTATAAAATTTTAATGGCGCTTTGAAAGTTTGACTTATTATGTACCCTGAGGAGAATTAGAGTTCGATTTGAATTAATATAAAAAATGGAGTATTATTTATTTTCTAACACGAGAAAACAATGTGACAATCTTATGAGCTGGTTAACTTTTCTTTTTACATTGTATTAAAAAAAAGCATAACTTTTTCATGATATCAATAAAAAGTTTCGTAATTGAAAAGCTCGGTTTAATCTTAAAATTATAAATGTTACTGCAAACAATCATTGTACTTAATATTATTAATTTAGAATGTAAAGCATGAAAACAAGGTAAATAAAAATTTATATTCAATCACGGCGTAATGATATAACCATTTAGTTTACATAATGAAAATATTACGAACATTAAATTATATATATTATACTTAAATTGAGCTTTAACTCGAACTTTCATTCTCTTTGTGTAAATACTTAAATCGGGCAGTGTTATCTTTTTCATTATTCGAAAAAACTAATCCAATATTTTTTCTTTCACAAAAACGTTTCAAAGGCAAACAATCAAATATATGTAATCCTTTGTTAATTCCTAGACATTGGACGGTTTCTTTTGGGTCTAAACCAATTGTTGAATTGCCAATTATCTGCTCTTAAATGTTTTAACAAAAATTGAAAGGATGAATTTTTTGAAAGGATTGATCTGAATCTGTCAGTTTATGTCAATCCTCAAATATGGAAAAATTTTCTTTGCTCAGTCTTTAGTCAGATTATTCAATTCAGAAATGTTAATTGAAAAAACTCTAAAAACCATATATTTTATAATTACCGTTTTATTCACCTGTACCTTCAGAAATTAAAAATATCAAATCTTTGGATTGGTCTGATCAACTAATAAAAAATTTTTTCTGAAAAAGCTCCATTAATAAAGATGTCTAAATGATTTGTTAAGCCCCAGCCAATATATATATCCTCTATTAAAACCTCTTTGTTTCATATAATTTTTAAGATTTCTAATGTAAAATCAAATAAAATTAACCTTAATTACATTACACAAATCGGCAATTTTATAGATTTTTTATGAAGAGATTTTATTAATTAATGAAATATGAACATCACCATTTTATCTATCAGGAAAAATATTATTTTCACTTAACTCGAATCACAAACAGTTCTATGTTGAACACCTTTTTAATAGTTATTAGCAATTTATAGTAATTTATACTATATACATTTAAAAAAGGGAAAATTTCAGCTTCATTGGATATTCCGATCACTGAATAGCATAAATTCATGATATAGCTATAAGTTTTAATAAAAATTGATTTATTAATCAATTGGTTATGGGTCGGAAAGTTAATTTGTTTCACTTTTATGTAACAATATCAAAATTCGAAATCTTATATTCGGGAAATGTTAATCTTAAGATCTGGAAGACAGGAACTAATCCCAAAATATTGTGAAAAATCTTGTGAAAAATATTCATATATCACTGTCCTACATTTGACAAGAGTTATTACTCAAAATATTTCTGTCATTTTTCCTCAGAAGCTGTTCAAATATGTCACTAATCCCTTGAGTCTTAATAATAATATTCGTAAAATACTAACAATAATAACATTCATTTATTTAATGTAATTAAATTAAAGCTCTTGAGTCTTAAAGAATGTTTTATGAAAATTATTACACTTTTTTTATACTTATAGTACGAACACGTAAGATTAAATAATTTATACGAAAAATCTTAACTTCATATTTAGCCGACGTTATTTTTTAAATTACATAAATTAAACTACTACGTCATTAATCTTTTTCCAACTTAGTATTTAAAAAAATTTTGGAATAATGTCAACTAGTTTCACTGTCTTAATAAGAAACGTCCAGAAGTAACTTGATAGTATTTTGAGAAAAAAATCACAATCAAAATAAATAAAATGCGCTAACTTGGTATTTGTATAAAAACTGATTTATTACGAAATATTTCAGAGGCGTTGTATTTTGAAGAGAACTTTTTTATGCAACTTACTGGCACGCCTGAAAAAAAAAAAAGATATATTACTTAATTTAGTTGCTAATATTTCCTCCTGTTTTGCTTTTTCTACTTTGTTGCTGCTGTTGTTGTTGTGTTCGCGTTTGGTGTACGGCTGCGACAAGAGTCCGAACAGCTTCTTCGTGGCCTTCAAAACTATCCGCTTTCCTCAGAGTTCCTTCTACAGGTTCTCTATCACGATCTCTAAGTGCGCGGCCTCTTTCTACAAACTGGCAACCATCTTGAGCTGAAGCCGGACGAAAATCGAAACCCATGGAATCGCGGTATGATCCACCTATCGAAAAATGTGCTCATTGAGTACGTTAAAATTATTTTATTCCTTTTTATTTTTTATGAATTTGCAATTACCATAGCTTTCCGTGTCAAAAATTTTTCTTTTCGGAGGGAATGTTTCCCATGATCTTTGTTTCTGGACTCCCTTTTGTTTGCCAGTTCCTTTGCTGCTACCAATGACCAAAACCAGCGTCTTTCGATCACCTAGATCCGTTTGTAACTAAAATATTTATAATTAAAATTATAAATCAATTTTTTTTCTTCATATGAAATTTATTATTTATTATCTACATTTAGTTATATTAAATTAATTTATGCTGGTCATCGATAATAAGGCAAACTGATTAGGTTTAAATTTCTATAATAATAATTTTGAATCTTCAACAATACCTTTAATGGGAAGATTTTTTTATTGGAACGTAGGGCTTTAAGTTTTGAGAGAAATAAAAAAACCTATCCACGATATTACAAACTAACTTTTTACTCTACTACATACTACTAAGAATACTTACGGAAGATTTTCTGCTGTCCACTGATACTGTACTAAGCGTGAGACTATCACAAGAATTCTGCTTCCTTTGTATGTGACCCGGATAGAATATACTATCTTCGGTATCGCTTGCTGGATAACGTCGGCCATATTTATCACGTCTCTCTCTTCTATCTTTTGACTTTTCTCTACAATCAAAATAAATTATTCAATCTTTATCGTTGTTTTAAATATTGAATTTTTTTTAGTAATTTTTCCATGTAAAACGCATTATAAAACTATAATATGAAATAAAATATTAAAATAAATTATGATTAAATTGCTTTCATATGTAAACATTTCAAATTACCTTCCTTCCCTTGTTCTGTTACGATCTCTTTCTTTTTCTCTGTCTTCCCTAGATCGATCGCGAGACTCTTTAGATCGATCCCTTGATCTGTCTGTTTTTTCTCTCCTCTCTCGAGATCTTTCACGAACACGTGGTTGTTCGCGGAATTCATCTCGCCTATGTGGCGATGTTGAAGTACTTCCAGCTCTAATGTGATTATGGTTCCAATAATTAAAAAATTAATACTTTATCTCATACAATAGCCGAAATTAATATTTTCTATTACATACCTTTGAGGTTCACGTTGGACAAAAGTTCGTGCCGCTTTCCTGTCTTCAGGGCTGCAAATAAGAGTGTCAGAAATTCTCTGATAACTAAGATCTTCAATTGTTTCAGCATCTAAGCTGCGCGTCTTTTCTGTTCTTGTTGAGATATGTTTGTTAATATTGCTCTTGTTTAACATATCTTGTAATTTTTCTTTCAAATGAGTTTCTAATCTTTCTCTAATATCGGCATTTGGATCCTGAAAACAACAACATAAATTAAAATTGATAAAAATATTTTTTGCAGTAAAGGTTTCAATTCCTTGTATACATTAGAAAGCTTCAGTTGTAAAAACAGAAATCAAAACTTTTGAGGTATAGCTTTTAACGCTAAGAAAAGATTTAAAGTTCAAAAATGCTCAAACAGCTAACGAAAATAAATGTCTTCAGTGAAAAGTTCTTTTCTGTTTTTATTCTTTTTAAAATGATATAATATTTCATCCCTGAATTTATAATTAAAAACAATTTAGCTGTGTTATAATTATAACGGACATAACCTGGGAAGGTGCTCTGCGAGCAGGAGGAGGTGGAGGTGGTAGACGACTTGCTTCTTTTAAATCACTTGTTTCAGATCCATGATCGCCTCTTGTCCCCAAAACGCGTCCGCTAATGGATTGGTAAATCGATGCTACTTTTCCATCTTTGCCGTATTTTTCCTTTTTTCCTAATTTAATAATGGGAAATTTGAATTGTTAAATTCAAGTTATTTTATACTTCGCGAATGAATGCTTCATTTTCCTGAAATAAAAATTTTTTAAAATGGCAGTACCTTTAGCCTTGGCTGTCCCAGATATTTGCCTTTGAAATGTTTGCTCGTGAACATTTTCACTTGTTTTTGTTCGAATTATATCTGATCGCCCATCTAATTTGCATCTTTCACGATGTGCTTGACTTCTTTCTCTGTCTTCAGGTGATTTCTTTCTATCTTCTTTCGTCCTCACCTAATAATTCAAATAGATATTTTTTAAACGAATGCAACATTTTAAGTAAGATATATTAAGAGACTTTAGACAATGAAATTATTCATAAGGACATCAATTTGCTCCAATCTTAATGCCTTAAACAAGAGAAGATAAAATTTTTTAAAAGAAAAAATATTTCAGAAAAGAATATAAGTTAGAGATTATAAGCTTTTTAAGTAAAAGTTTTCATGCTTTTTTAAGTCTAAAATAATAAAAAATTTAATGAATAATACCTTTTCAAAAAGTTGTGAAATAACACCTCTTTTTTCTCCTCCAGCATCACTTGGTGTAGATTGCTGAGTTCTTTGACTTTCATATAAAATAACATTTCCACTTTGATCGAATGTAGCAGACATGGTTCCCGGGGATTGTGATGGCGTCCTTGGTCTAGATCTGGATTCTTTATCTTTGGAATCACCTAAAACATAAATTGAATTTGCAGTTTCCACTTACATGGACAAAAATTTGAATAAATAAAAACAAAATTAAAAATACCCTTTGAATAAGCCACATTTTTTGTTCCCGTAGGCGATAAAATAGATTGGGAATGAAATTTCTGAGTATCAAGTTGCAAAGAATTTATGTGCTCCAAGAGTGTCTGCAATTGCTGATTATGTAGATTTAATTCCTGTACCTAACCGAAAAAAAAAATATATTAATTGAAATTTATAGAAATTTAATTTGCTTTAACAGTAGCATATATTTACTACTTCAGAAAAAAAATACCTGTTGATTGTCAGAAATTTTCGAATCAGCTGGTTTATGTTGACTAACTTGTACATTATGAACATTTGTTAAAGATTTTATATAAGGTTCTAATTTCTGGGCTACCAAACACAGGTGTTTAACTTCAGCCATTAAATTAAGGATCTCATTCATCTGAAAGTATTTAGTTTTATACAAAAACGGTACTTTCTGAATTAAAATTGGCGATGATGTTTGAAACACATTTAATACTAACTTGAGACTGGAATATATCTTGTTCAACGTGAATTCTACAAAGTTGTTCCTCCCAAATGCTTGAAAAAACGTTTTTCATACGTTCTAATTCAACCCTATGTCTCTCTATTTGTTCTTCCAAAACTGAACAATCACCTAAAATGGCAATAAATACTACTTTTCTTAAAGAATTTAAGCAAATTTTTCATTATTGAGTTAGGTAAAAAATTTGTAATATTTAAAAGATATAAATCTCATATTCAGAAATTTTATTTAAAATAAAATACAATATATAAGTTTTCTAATGTGAAACTAAGACTGAAAATCTTTAATTACTATATATAGCACCTTTTTAGTCTTTCACATTCTTAAATGCAAAGTTATAATCAAATATTAATTTTTTAAAATAGAAAAACTAAATTGTCTAATAGTTAAAATTTATGAATCACCAATAAAAAAAGTACCTGTAATATGTTGATGTCTAGTTAATAATGGAGGAGTTTGAGCTCTTCTTAGAAGTGCTACATCTCTATGAAGATCTCCAAGTCTTTCTTTAATTAGAGATATCTGCTGACTAAGTTCTTTGATTTGAGAATCAAAACTCCTATAAGGAATTTAAATTAGATCGTTTTGTAAATTTTTACTTTAAGGTGTACGCTGAAGAAAATAATTATATTTTACCTGCAATGATTAGAAAACGGGCCCTCACCCTCCATTGCTTTTGTCCTGAGAGCATTTTGTTGCCTTTTAGAAGGTGCACCTTGAATAATTTGAGTTGGCAGTGACATAGCTGGAATGTTATCGAACATATTGGTATCCTGAGTCGGAATGCTGTGGCTAACAGGCTGATTCATTTTACCAATCCAAGGTTCCAGTGATTGTGTGAATTCATTTCTAAAGTTTGTTCGTATCTGACTGGTCTGAAGAGGTCTATAAAAAATTGAAGGTGATTTAAAATACATAATTAAGAAAAAAGCAAACAAACTTATACTACTTACCTCTGAGGTTGAACTAGTTGGCCTATTGCAGAGAGTCGCTCTATCATTGGATAAGCCAAATCCAGAAACTGATATTTATTTGCGATGTTAGTAAAACTTTGGCACAAAAGAAGATGCAATTGTATAATGGGCAACAATGTTCCTAAATTAATAATTTGACCACGGAAAGATCTCTCTTTGGTTTCAAATTGCCTTCAATTATAAAATAAAAAAATTGATACAAATTGAAGTTCTTTTTTTTAGCAACACAAGATATTAATTACGGGCAATAAATATTTTACACGTTTAAAACTCCGCAAATTATGATAAATTTTTTTAATAAATATGCAGCTGTGGCGGAATCATTTATGGAACAATTTAGTTGTAACAGATGCATCTTTTCTAATAATCGTTTAAAAAAGTTAAACTACAAATCTCAGAGAAGAGTAGCGCAAATGATTTCATAATCAATTGTTGAACTAGATTAAAAACTGAATAAGATTTCCACCTCTGAACTTCCATTATCATATTAGAATGTGTTTTGGCAATTGATTCTTGCATTCCTTGACAAAATGTGTTAATAGTATGTTTTTCACAATCCATATTACGTCGAAGTTCTTCTAGTAAAGTTTTAAACATAAGTAATGCATCTCGAACTGAATTTTGAACCTCACATACGGACTGCAAAAAAAAAATTCACGATAATTAAAAAAGTACAGTAATGAACAATTGCAGTTATTTATGAATAATTAAAAGCTTTTACTTACGATAACTGCACGGTCTAATTTTTTGGAACATTGAGTATAGGCGGCGTCTATATCTACGCAATGCATTCGTGTTTCATTTGGTATATCTCTAAAACAGGTTACACAGAGCATCGATTTTTGTGCATTGTTAAACATTATGTACGGTTCTCCGTGCATTGGGCACTAAAATTACAATTGAGAGTCAATATTGAAAAACTGTAAACGATTACTGTTTTAGCGTCAATAAAAGCATACTACGGATCTAGAATATCTAAGATATATTCAGTGAAAATGAAACCTTTACCCTTTTCTGAACTTCCTTCAAACATTTTGACATATGAACAATATCATGAGTAGAAAACATTTTGGCTCGATGAATGGTTTCTCTGCATTGGTTACAAAGAGCTTGTCCTGTATTTAAAGTATAATAAAAAAAACTCTGACTTATCTAATTTTAGAAACAGGAAAAATCAGATTTTATTTTTCTTTTATTGATTATTAAAATCATTCACAAATTACATTAAATATTGAATATATATATGTTCATAAATAAATTCTTCTAATAATTTACATAATGTATAAAGATTTATTCTTAATATTTTTTTATTTTGATTTTTATGTAAATTTTTCATTTTCTTATTAGAAAAGATTTCAATGTTATATTTTATCGAACTGTATAATTAAGTGTTGGAGATAAAAATAACATTTTTTTCAACTTTAAAGAGTAAAGAAGTTTTAAATCTGAAGTAAATAAGCGAGAAAATTTTAATTAGAAAATTGTCAAATTGATTGAATGTGATCACTCAAAAACAAAAATTCTTTAAAACCTGTAATGTAGAAGTAAATTTATTCAAAATAAGGACAAAAAATTAGGATAAAAAGTAGAGAACAAGCCTATTAAATAGATAAATGATTTTTACAATATTAAATTTAATTTCTGTCAGTTTAATGACTGTTTTCAATTGGCAACCTAATACAAATAAAATAATACTCAATAGAAAAACATAAAATACTATATAATAAAATAAAAAACTAAAAATAATAAGAACAAAGAAATATTTTATCAAATGTTTAAAAAATATATTTAACTAATAAAGTTGTGCAAATTAAAATTCTTACCAAAATTATAAAATTCTGCTGCAGATTCTTATTGATGTATAATTAAACTAAAAAAAAAAGTAACAAAAATATTTTGAAATAAATAAAATGTTTGATTCAATTATCTTATAAATTTAAAGTAAAAAAATAAATTATAAGTAAATTTAAAGAAAAATATCAAAGGATCAATTTTTTAGAAGGAACAATTTAAAAAGTATGTCAGAACCATCTAAATTTAATTGTACTTGCCACAGGTACTGCAAAAGAACATAGAGTTCTTATCCCTTTTGTCACAGTTGGAGCAAGGTGGATTCTCTGCATTAACCACTTCAATTAATTGCTTCATCAAATTATCCACAGGTGGTAGTGTTGCATTATCTTTTAAAAGTGTTATAGTCCTGTGAATTTAAAATATTGAGATATTTTACTGATTTCCAAAAATTATTATTATTATTATTATTATTATTATTATTATTATTATTATAATATTATTGTTACACTTATTTTCACTCTTTAATAACTTCTAAAAATAACAAAAAAATTTTAAAATCTATGGAAAGATATACTGAATATAGTTTTAAACATTAATAATTTCTCAAGTCAAATACTTAGAATAAATAAGTTTGGCATAAACAATATTTTTATATTGCATTAAATATTATTGAAACACTGGATTATATTCATCAAAAAATTAAATTTAAATCTTTCAAAATGATATAACTCAAAATAGTAGGAAATAATTCTGCTGGAGTTGACCAAAGTATATTACATTTAGATTATGATATATCTATATGATAAATAATTGTAATTATTTATAGAATTTCTAAAGCAGCACAAGTGACAAAAATATTTTAGTTATAAAATATTTATATTATTATTTAATATACAGTATATTTTATACCCTATACACAGCTACTTAAAGATTAAAGCTTTTTGTGCAAGTGATTTTAATTTTGCCTTATGCAATTTCTTACCCACAAACTGGACAAGAAATATGTCCTTCTGTATCTCTTCCTCTGAGGCATTTTGAACAAAATGTATGGTAACATTGCATGAGACATGGATTGGTGAAATAATCATCACACAGAAAGCAGATAAGTGGATTTCTGAGTTGGGTTTGTTCACCCAAGACTAGTCCACCTCCTTCTTCAACTCTATAAATTAAAAAATCTTTTTACTTAATTTAAGACATAAGGTATTATTTAGCATTAATTTAATATGGAAAGACAATATTAACATGCCAGCTAAAACATAAAGTAATGAAAACTTTTATATGTATGCCTGAATTTTATCTTATGTGCACATTAAAATATTAATATGGAATTACCCATCAGTTTGTGGGAAAAGAGACCCCAGCTGTGCACCTGGACCAGGCATTCCAGACCTTGATATTTCTGCGCTCTTAATTGTAGCAAGTGATTGGGTTTGTGATGGTAAAAGGAAACCGTTATCGTCGTCGGATATCAAGTCATCCAGGCGCTTCAAACAATGCACTAAAAATCAATCATAAATTTAAATTTAGTAGAGACGGAAGTTTAAATGAAATACAATATATGTTTCAATAATATGAAAAACATTAAATTAAAAATAACTTTATGGAGTATATATGTATAATTTTTAAGAAAAACCGTAGATATTGAATACTTGTGTGACTTATAACCCAAAAAATTAAGATAGGGACAGATAAGTAAGTTTTAAAATAAAATTATAAAAACCGTAAAAGATAAGCCAAACCCTAATGACCTGATGACCCATTTTCGAAGCTCTTTAAAATCTTACGTGTTTCCTAATAACAATTAAAAAACTTTTTTACCTTCGCAAGATTGACAAGTTCATAGAGATGATTTTGTGGATTCTAAGCAGTCACACAGTAGGCGTTGCATTACATTTACCATCAAAAAAGAACTACTGAATAGTAGCTAATTTCTGAAAGTTGAAGCGAAACAATTAAATTAGAAAAATCAGCGCACAGCAATTTGGAAAATCGATCACGTGACTTTACGTCCCTAGCAACGGCTCTTGATCTCAATTCTAATTCCACGAAATTAATCAAACCAGGCTATCATCCAAGTTTTGAGAAACGCGATTTCTATTTCAAATTCTACATACCTGATGCATTCAAGTGCACCCCACTTGATGGAACCCCACTTTCAGTGTTCTATGAAATTAAAGTCGACGAATTTATAAGTCCATAACATAATTTTTAATCGTTTGACTGTTATTTTTTTATGACTCATTTACATATAATAAAAAGTTTCAGTTATAATTCATAAAACGGCTTAAAAGAAAATTTATTTGTAATTCCATATACTATTGAACTTAACACAACTGAAATATAACATAAATTTAGATTTTGATGTTATTTACAGAAGTTTCAACGTAGGAAAACTTACGCCAAAGAATAGATTTTATAATATATTTCACTGATAAAAACGACATTGAATTATAAATCAGCAAAAACAGAACATTTCGATTGTAAGAAAATAATCTACTTCGGAAAAATATATAATTTAAAATTTTGCAATGGTTGGCTTGAGTGACTTGCACTGTTAAATTAAACAAAAAAAATTCGAAGCTTTTTGTCACAAATTTTTTTATTGTTATTGTACAATAAATAAATACAGAACACTGACTTAAATAATAATAATAATAATTATTAAATGATTTCTAAAAATACTTTTTGACATTATGATCCAAATTTTTCTTCGAACTAATTAAAAATAAGAAAAACATTAATCACTACAATAATTTTGGATAGAAGAAACGAAGTAAATAATTAATAAATCTAGATCCCGTCATAAATAGGATAATTAAAGGTTTTTTTAAATAAAAATATTAATACTTATTATATCTTCCTTAATAAAAGTAATTTAAAACTAAAAATGAAACAAAATTTACTAAAAAAAGATGATTATTAAAGAATCTTCACTCAAAAAATCATACAAAAAACTGATCATAAAATCATGCAAAGGAATACTGTTTTTTATGATATTAAAAATAAATTTGGCCGCTTTTTTTTAAAATATACAAATTAAAAATTTTTTTATGTAACGCTTACATAAAATTATTAGCTTGAACATTATTTAAAAACTTTTAAGTCTTTAGCTAATGTTTTAAACTCCTGATTTATATCATGAAGAAATAAAATAGTTCGAGATTCTTTTTCTTTATTAAAGAAATTAATAAAGGACTAAATGAGGCTTATTTTTCATCTAGTTTTTGAATAAATTTTTAAAAAAAGTGGCACTGTTATTATTTTTCAATATTTTTTCAAATGGAAGGCATTTTAAAAACCAGAATTACTACAAAATAACTAATGAATAAAATATCATATCTAATATTTAATGAACACTTTTCAACAGGAATTTCAGACCTTAATATTTATAGTAAATTTAAAGAGGTCTAAATTGGTCGGAAACAATTATCGTAATTTTTTTAAATTCTTCGATAAATTTATTAAGTCTTCTCTTGAAGATCTCATATCTATTAAAGAAATATAACAAAGTTTTTAAATTTAATACAGGCAGAGTTTAAAATTTTTAACGATATTTATAGTTTCTATCAATAAATAACTATCCGAAATAAGGGAAGCAATCATTTCATACTGAGTCTTCAAATCAATTTATAAAATGTTATTTATATACTTTTTTTCTAAGTACCGTTTCTTTTCATTTTATAACGAAATTTAAAATAAAATAAAGAATTTATAAGAGTCCATAAAGAGACAGAAGAGCTATTCATTCAATTATTCATATCACTTTTATCATTATAAAAATGATTAACACAAACTTTTAATTCTTGTAACTTGGAGCAACTTTTCGATTTAATGAACTTCTATAAAATAAAATTTTTCGTATAAAACAGTTCTAAATAGTTGAAATCATACAATTAAGATTTGTTTAAAAAAATTAAATAGCCTTTAAATTATTAAATTTATAAAACGGTAATTAGAGAAAATTTATAATTTGTTTAATAATTTAATTTAAAGAAAATTTACAATTTTTTTTGTTAATCATACATAGAAAACTTTTATAAAAAACTTAACGAGTGATCGTCATTCACCATTAATAAATTTTAATATCTAGAGTCAAAGTTAATTTTAGACTACAAAAAGAATTCATTATATATTATGCGTAATTTAGTACAAATTCAGGTTTATTTGTGATTCAGAAGTTGGTCGGGTGAAGAAGACTGGCGAATGTATTACTTTTTCTTTTCCTTTTTATTATCAGAAATTGACTTTTGAGATACATTTGAAAGAGTGCCATTCTTGAAAGAATCCGGAATTGGAACTGAAGCTCTTTGATCTTCCATTCTCCCAGACTGCAGCCTCAAAATCAACGAGAAAAAGTCTTCATCAGGTACAGTTGGAGCTTTTCTTGGCTCATTATTTTCGCCAGGCAAAGAACTGCGTTGGTCCTCAAGCCTCGAACCCTTAAAAAGTAGAAAAAAAGAATAATTTAACTTTGACTTTGGATATCAATGCACATAACATTTTATTAGAATCTATGGAAGCGGAGATTTTTATTCTAAATCAAGAAAATTTACAATATATAAAAAATGTGTATAACCATTTTTTTTATTTATAATTATTTCTTCCTAATATTTTCCCGGAAGCCTCGAAATAAATTATTGATTAATTAACTGCATCGTCGAACTTACTTGACACCTCATAAGCATTTCTATAAACGCTTCGTCTGGAGTTGTATTATTAGCATCTGCAAGGGACAACCTCTGAATTACGGGATTTTGAGATGTCACCGATGGAGGGCACAAACCCGGGAGATGAGGAAGAGCAACTCTTTGCTCATCCATCCGTTTGCTTTGCATACCCGCAATCAAATCCAGCAAATCATCCTGGGTTTCTCCATTTGCCGGCAATGTCAGTAGAGTGTTAGCGGCTCTTGAATTACTGCTCTTCTGTTCAATATCGGATGTTTTCTGAAAAATATTAAAATCACTTAGAATTGCTACTAACCAAAGAGTATTATTCATTATCATTTTAATTCTAAAAATTATATTAAATATTATTTTAGCGTAATTTGATCGGAAATATATTTAAACGACAGTATAAAAAGTTGATGTGAGGTACATCGGTGTCCTATATATCCTGTATATTAATCACCTTAATAAGTTCCGGTAATATTACTTAGTCTAGATTCACCATTTGATGAATTAGATGAAGCTATATATCGAATTCAGTTAAAAAAAAAATAAGATTAATTGAAAAAGATAATGAAAATCATGAGTCATTAAATTAAATTTTTCTTCATTCACTATTCTTTAATTTTGTATTATTAATGGTGGATTTACGTAATTTTCTGAAATTTTTAATTCTAAATCTTTAATACTTTTTCTTATTTATATCTTTTGATATTTAATAAATAGATTTTCATTTATTTTTGATGTAAACACATTAAAAACAATTTATAAGTTGATCACTTGCTTATGACCAATTTGTATTAATTTTGTAAGCTAGTGAATTTTTTTCTAAGAAATTAAAATATTTTTATAACTTTTTTTATTAATTTTTTTCTTTAAATTTATTACTTACGGTTCTATTTTCTTTGTCAGCGACACTTAAAGAGCATCTCTGATCATCCATCCGTTCACTCTGGAATCTCGATAATAAGTCGAAAAACGATTCTTCGTCGTCTAAATGCTCAGTCCTCTTTGTCGCCTCTGAAGTGGCGGATGAAATTTTTTCAGTTTCGGAAATGCCTGGCTTTTGTTTACCATCAGGTGTTAACTGAAACATGAAATTAAACCAATTAGGCATTAAATGCAGTAAAATTAAATCTAATTAGGAAAAGTGGGATTGTTAGCAGTTTTTTCTTATGAATCAGACAGGATTTATTTATAGTAATTAGTATCAAGTGCATGATAGTTATTGATTCGACTGAGAAAAATGCATCTAATTGAATTAAAAACAAAAATATTTTGATTTAGTTGTTGACAGTTAATCTTTCATTAAGAATCACATGGTTTTGTTAATGTAAATAATTTATTCTATTTCAACTATATTTTCGGTTTCAGCTTATTAATCATTTAATTCATTTTAATAAAAAAATATTACTTTATTTGCATTTTAGACGATCTTGAAAAAGAAGGCACAGATGATGTGTCGCATTATTTTTTTTAAAAACTACGTTATACGGAAGTTGAAAACAAAGTTATTTATTCATAACGTGTATTTTCATCCAGTAAATATTACTTAATTCATATTTATATAACTTTTAATTTTTTTTAAACTAGAGAACATAAACTTCGATTAAAAAATTGGGACATTTAAAACAAACTTAGTAGTTTTATAATACCTTGCTTTCCTATAAAAATAATTACTCTTTCCTAATATCAAACCACAAAAAAAAAATTTATTTTTCCTGTATAGAAAGAAAGTTACATAAAGAATATTTTCCTTATCATTTCTAGGTTTTGTATATCATCGTACAAAGCTCGGAATTGGATATAATATTGATTTATTAATTTAAATTTATCGTTCAAATTTTTTTAAGCACAAATATGTGCCGAAATCTCAATCATATATAATTAAAATATATTGAGATACTGAAAAGCCAATAAAGTTTCGTTAAACATTTTTTTTAAATTACTGAAAAAAATGCTAATTAAACTAATGAAGAATCAGGCAAATTATCTTCCATGCTTTTTTAAAATATTACACACGATAAATAATAACCATGCACTTTAGCAGTGACTATTTTTAACTGAACTTTAATTTAGCTTAATTCTAAAATGTATTAATTGATATATCCATTTAAGCATTAATCTCTTCAAATAAACATACAAAATAATCTCAATTTTAAAATGTTTGTATTTTAAATAATAACTAAATAGTTCAAAGTACCATCTTTAAATGCTGTCGCAGAATAGATCAGAACGCAACTTGTTAAATTTAATACCTATTTCGGCATTGGAAAACTATTAAAATTGTTAATATTATGTGAAATTTTCTACTATTTTTAAGGCAAATATAAAAAAAAACAGTTAATAGTTGTGTGCTTCATATACTTTCCATGCATTAAGTAAAAATCTAGATTTTAATAGCACGAATGAAAATATATTCCAATTGTTAAATCGCTCAGAAAACGATATTTTAACATGCAAAGTTTAAGCCAGTGGATGATTATGGAATAGAACTCCCACCACCACAGATCACAGATGAGGATCCTTCCAGTGAGTTGACTTAACGATATTAAAATAAGCAATCAAACCTTAATCAAATTAAGTTGTTCCATGCTTTGCCTTCTCACCCTGTATCGCTTGTCCGCAGGATTGCCTTGTGTGGATTCGGATGAAATATCATTAAGTGGAAGACCAAGAATCTTCCTTAAATCATTTACATTCATTTGAGCCGTGGCTTGTCCCATCAAATCACCCAGCTGTAAAGGAGATATTTAATAATTTTACAAATAAAAATGATTTGTTTTAAAAATTTATATTTTTATTTAAAAATAATAATCCTTTAACATTATACCTCTTTTGATATTTCAAGATGTTTTGATGCGAAATATAAAGCCTTGTCATGGTTTCCCATTGCGGAATGTGCATTTCCTAGAGACCAGCAGGCTCTCCCTTCTCCAACTCGATCCATTAGTTGCTGAGCTATTATGAGATGTCGTAAATGGTACTCTATAGCAGTTGGATAATCTCTTAGCAAGGTATAAGTGTTACCAAGTGAATAGCAAGCTTGAGCCTCGACAGCTCGATCTCCTAGTTCTTGTGCCAAAACCAGCGTTCTCCTAAAAAATATCATTAATCAAATTATTTTTAATTTATAATGAAAATCCCTTAATATTGTAAGGAATAAAATGAAATGAACTTTTAATTCAGTTTTATGAAATAATAATGTTTACAAAGGTTTAGGTTTTACAGTCAATATTAAATAGAAGTAAAAATATCTGCAATTATTAACAAAACTTTTATTTATATGTACATTATCATACATTTTTGTTGATATAATTATTACTATATATATACCAGTAATGTAATTTTTATAATTTACAAAAATTTATCATTTTTTAAGCTTACTTGTAATGTTCTGCAGCCGATTCGAATTCTCCAAGAAAAATGTGAGAATTGCCTAGATTGCTATTGGCTCTTCTTTCTGCGGCTTTATCGCCGAATTCTCTTGCTATTTTCAATCGTTCTTGATGATAACGAATAGCTTGCTGCAAGTCACCCAATAGATAATAAGTATTCCCAAGGTTTCCACATGCACGTCCCTGAGCTGCAGTATCATTTAATTCTTGCATCAACGCTAAATTTTCTCTGTAAAGAAAAAATTTGACATCATTTTTCACTCGCAAGATTATGGCTGTGAAATTTGTACAAATTGAACTTTTTACGACAAAGTCACTAACTCATAATATTTAACAGCTTGCTGAAGACACTCTTTAACTTCTTCTGGAAATTCTCCTGGGTCCTGCTGACCTACCCTTCCAATATGTTTTCCTTTAGCATGATAAACGTTACCAAGATTATATAATGCCCTTCCTTCACTTAACTGAAAAGATTAATATTCTCAATTATTAAAAATTTAAACATTATTTCTAATTAACCTTATTTCATTAAGACTAATTATGATTAATGATCATCCTTGACTTTGCTTTATAATGCTCCTCTAATTGTTATGCCTCATATCTTTTCCAAATCAAGTTCTTAGAATGTTTTCGTAAACACAATATTTAATTTTATTATATTTATTATGAATAAAATTTTACTTTGTAATAATTTTTTACATTCAACATTTTTAATAATTATTAAATAAAATATTTTAAATATTATCACAAATTATATTTAAAATAGGAATCGAATTTTTTTATGAATCTCTTGTAAAAATTATGAATTTTTTAAAAGCAAAAATGAGAATTAATTATAAAAGCAATAAGACAAAAGACCGTCAAATATGTTAATAAAAAAAGATATTTTAAGATCTCCAGCAAATGCTCCATTAGTTTTATTTCGAATCATTAAGAAAAACGGCGCGTGAGCACCATTCAAGAACATTTAATTAACCTTTTTAGTACATTTGAACTGAATGACTACATTGATTCATTAAAGAATAATCACCATTGACTCATTTTAGAATGATAGGGAACATGATTCTTGGCTGAAAAAGATTTTTTTGTAATATTATGAACACTTAACAATATCACATTAATTTCCTTATGAATATCATCATATATTTTACAGGAATATTTGATTTCTTTTAACATATTTATTCTTATCAAACAAATTTTACATGTTCAATATTGTAAAACTTTAATTCTGGAATTATTTTTATCCATTGATTAATTTATGAATTCTTGCCAGTAAATAATCAAAATTATCAGCCTTAAAATATGTAATTTTTATAAATATATGTCAATTAATACAGATTAGTCATACATAGGTAAATTAAAGAACATCAAAAATCATGAAATCCATAAAATATTTATTTTGCAAAATAACCTAAAATCATAAAATATAATCTCATTTGAAATAAGGTTTGCAAATAATGAAAAAAATCCACAGTTAAAAATAAAGGGAAAAATATACCACTATATTCTCTGTTTACTGTTATAAAATTTTAAATTCAAGATTATTCTGATATTCAAAATCCAATGTTTATAGGAATTTCATTTTTAGAGCCCTGATGAATATAAAATAAAAATTTTACTTTCATGTAAAGCAAATATTGATTCTTGTTGTTCCTCTTTGAAAATTATTTATAAACAATCTATTGATATAAGATTATACATTAAGGACGAACAATTTGATGTGACCCAGTCAGTAATAAAGGATCTGGTAAATCTAACACAAGCTTTGCTTTGGAAATTACATATTTAAATTAAAATTTTACTGTTCCTTTTTATCCTGTATTTACAAAAAAGAAATTGTATTTTTATAAATAATGTATATCTTGCATTGTAAATTGTAAAAATTACTATATTAAAAAACTGCATATGAAATTATTTTATAATTAAAAATTTCACTGGTAAATGGACTTACCTTATCATTTAATTGACGTGAAATTTCTAAATGCCTCTTACAACAAATCATGGCCTCATCAAATTTTCCCATAACTTTTAATGTGTTTCCTAAATTACCACTAGATTTGGCTTCTCCTAGAATGTCTCCCATTGTTCTTGCTAATGTTAAATCATGTTTATGATACTGCATCGCTTTATTGTAGTCTCCAAGATAAAAGTAAGCATTTCCTAATTGAGAATATATAGCACTTAGTGTTCTTAAGTCATCAGTTCCCGCTTGAATTGCAGCTTGAAAGAATGCGATGCCGGATCTGCAATCCCCTGCCTTACACAAACGTTCTCCTTCAAGAGCAAGTTCCAGGCACATATTTCCACCGTCACTAGAACTCTATTGAAACCAAAATTTCACATTTTAAAATTAATTAACAAATTCTAAATTTTTTTTTTTTTTTATAAAAATGCAATGAAAGTTATTTAAGAAACATGTTAAATGACGACTATGAAAATGGAAAGGAACTTTCCATGTTTGGTTATGGACTGATGACAACGAACAAAATATTCAACAAGTATTTGCCCTGATAAGAAATCTTTTTAAATAATGCTTATGCATTTTGGAAATGGCAATGGAAAGCTGCTGCGAAGAATTAAGTGAAAACCAAACTCAAAATACAAAAAATATATTGATATAGCAAGATTTATTAATAGACTTCATTTTTATTTAATCATAATATGAAACAGCATTAGTCAGGCTCATAGGTTAAGAGAAACAATTTGACCGCTTACCTGATTATCAGTGTGACTTGTAAGATTCTCAACACTCGCGCTAAGAGACATTTTGGCACTTTAAACAGGAATATCTTAATAAATGGAAATAAATAATACAGCGTTTTAATTAGATTTTACACATTTCAGTAATTGAAGTATGTAATGGGACGCGCCTACGATCCATTTCAATCAAATATCTGTCACGAAATCGGCGCGCGCATTTAGGCCACTTTTGTTTTCAGGTTATATAACATTATATAAATATAGTATTATGGGTAACTCTTTGTTGTTGGGGCATTTTGAATTTAGTTAGGCAGAAATTACGAAATAATGTGGTGAAAATATATCATCTTCCGCAGTTACTTACAGCGAAGCTATTCACATCTAAATATATGTCTTTGCGTCCGGAATATAAAATTTGACCACGAGAATATTTAAAAGCAACAAAATTTGCGAGTCGAAAGATGAAATTTATTCGATTCAAATACAATTTGGGAGCCGCCGCCAACGCGCTAGGTGTCCGGCATTATTCGCCGGATCCAAAATATGTTAATCAGGCGCTGGGAGGAAAATTGAACTTTGAGAAAGATTTCAGGCAGTGCCACATAGAAACTTCCCATTTTCAAAAATTCCTTCTTGGAATGGGATCTAGTTTTTTCTCCATAACAGATCCGACACGGGGCGACATGATTGCCGTTTTGGGGGAAAGCACAGGTTCTTTCGCTTTTGACTATGTAAGGTCTAAGATGCTTGAATCAAGAGAAGGTACGGAAGTATTGGAGGAAAAACCAAGAATCAGTTCTAAATCTGTTAACTTGAAAAGACTGAGTGAAATGCCTGAAGGTACATTGGGAAAAGCATATAGTAATTTTTTGGAAAAATATGTAAGTTACTTTCTTATCAATTATGACACATCAAAATCTGTTATTTTCAAATAAAATTCATATTGAGAGTAATTAATTTAGCCAATAGTTTTAAAGATTTTCCAAAAACAGAATTCAGTTTTTAGTGTTATGATTGTATTTTTTTTTTTAATCATTGATAAAATGTTTCAGCAAATTTCAATTCATTTTTTACTTTTGTTTCAATAAATAATTTAAATATTTCTTAAACAACTGTAAGAAAATCTATACATTCTTCATATATTACTTTGAAAATCTAAATGTTGGAAAATATTTTTTAATTAAGACAATGATTTCTTATTATACAAATTAATATAAAGTTTCATTAATATAAAAAAAACTTTTTAAAAAGCACTGCTGATTGAATAATTATTTTTATTTCATAGAAATATTCACCCGATTCAAGACTGGCTGTTAGATTTGTAGATGATTTTGAATTAGCCTATGTTGCTCAGAGATACAGAGAAGCTCATGATTTGTTTCATACTTTGTTAGATATGCCAACAAATATGCTTGGTGAAGTTACTGTGAAATGGGTTGAAGCAATACAAACAAGGTTACCTATGTGCATAATGGGGGCCGTTTTTGGCCCCTTAAGATTAGCTCCAAAGTAAGTAATACTTTTAATATTAGTATTTAACTAAGGTTTTATAAGCTGTACAATGTTGTGTATTTGTGCTGAAGATTTTTAATCCTTTTTTGTGATTTGAAAGTTTTTAAAGTGGTTATATCTTAAAAGCCAGTGCTTATGTGAATTAATCAAAAACTCCTTTTTTTTATTTTTGAAAATGTTACTTAACTATAAAATTTATATACAATCATAGAATCTAAGTTACATATTGTAGGTTAACAAGGAGCTATTCAACCAAAGTTGTTGCAGCTTTAGAGCCAGAAATAATTGAGAACCTTGTGAATAAAAAAATTACTCCAAAGAAACTGCCTTCCAAAATCCAGATGAAACGTATAATTTTACCTCATGAATTGGAAAAGAAAATTCATTCAGTTCTAAAAGAAGAAAATTTTGCTTTCAAAATTGAGGACATTAAATCATTCAAGGAAAGCATATATAAGAAAGTAATGCTTCCTGAGGGAGTGAAATCACAATTAATTTATCAGCGAGTTTATAATAAAATATTGAATCGTTTGCTGAAATTAAAAGGCGAAAATGAAATCACGGAAGAGGACAAGAAGAAAATATCATTTAAAGTTGATAAGTTAATGAAAACTTTGATCAAAACAGCAGAACCTAAAATTTTTAATAAAACAAAATGTTTGTTATATCTTTGCTCCAGAGCTCCTTACGAATATGCCGCCGTCATGCAGGTATTCCTTGAAATTCATCGAAGGGATCCACAATTCCAACCGAGGACATTCTGCGATTTCGGATCTGGAGTGGGCACCGTCTATTGGGCTGCTTGGAACTTATGGAAGCAAAGCATCGTTGAGTTTTTCACAGTTGACTCCTCACGGGAGATGAATGATCTTGCTCTTCGACTGATAAGCAAAGATATAGTGAAGGATTTGTATTCATCTGGATTTTATCAGAGGCAGTTCCTGCCGTACTCAAGGCAGGATTTTGACATTGTAATTAGCGCTTTCACATTGTTGAATTTGAAAGATCTCGGAACTCGGATAGAAACTATTCGACATCTGTGGAACAAAACATCAAAGTATCTTATCCTCATAGAAAATGGAACCAACGACGGCTTTGAAGTGATAAATGAAGCGAGGGACGTTATCTTGGATCGGTCGCGTACACAAATTTTCCATTGTCATGTGTTTGCGCCTTGTCCTCATGATCTACCCTGCCCAAGAGCCGCAGTCCGTAAAAGCCCGTGTAATTTTTTATCTTCTTATAAGGAACTGAAATTTAAAGCAGAAGAAGTGTATGACGAAACTCCGTACTCATATGTGATTTTGAAAAAAGAGAAAAGACACCCGGACGATCCGCAGTGGCCGAGGATTGTTAGAGAGACGCTATTGAGAAAAAAACATATTATCTGTCGAATGTGCACCAAACAAGGCAATCTGGAAGAAGTTAATTTTACAGCAGCTAGACATGGGAAACTGACGTATAAGTGTGCGAGAAAGTTACTTTGGGGAGATCTTTTTCCAGGGAATGTTTTTTCTGAAAAATCCGAAACCAACGTTCAGATTTCATGTGATAACACTTACCAGGACGATATTGTCTGCAGCCACGATTATGTAAAATAATTTCTATAGATAAATGTAGTTTATTAAATCTGTCCGTTTGTTTTATTCAATCTGACCGTTTACATAAGGAGTCATCGAGTCTTTTAAAAATCTAATTATATAGGATACCCAGAATTAAATTTATTAGATCCAAAGGGTATGTAGGAGCGATTATCAAGTTACCGTATATAAAAAAATTTACAACTAAAAATCTTGATAACATTTTTATATTCTAAAAAAAATTTTGAAAAAGTCATATTTAATTTATTTTAATTTTAATTCCATAAATATCAAATAATTTGCATTTTTAATTATATTTTATAATTACATCAAATACGTCATTTATTTTATTGCAAATTTAATTTCAAAGTTCATTGCTTGGCCCTTACTTAGTGACTTTTTAAATAAATTATCAAGTTATTGAAGAATTTATTGTTTCTGCTAATTGTTGTTTTTTTTTTTGTCACAATATTTTCTAAATGTAGTCCATTTCATTAATGAAAAAAAATTCATAAAACTGTTAAATTATTGTAAAACTAAATTTCATTCTTTCTTTTCTTTATTTTATTCTTTTTATTTTTTCTTTTATTTAATCTTTAATTTATCCATTTTTTAGACGTTGCCCATTCATTTTCATTTAATGTAAGCATGTCAAGATTTCTAAGGAAAGTAATAAAATTATTTTTGATGATGTAACTTGTAAAGTTATTCACACATGTGACACTGATTTTAAATACTTTTTCAAAAAAAGAAAAAATTTATTTTGAAAAAGTAAAATATTTAGAATTGAAAATATATTCGTTTTATTTATAGTGTAATTTTCAATTTATTAGAGAAAAGGTTTTCATTTTTTTTGTTTTATTCATAGGCAAAGAGTAAAATATATTACTTCATATCTTCCTTGGGCAATTGAAACTGGAATGAATGGCGGATTTTTAATGAATATATATTTCGAAAAACGATGGGAGCAATCTCTCAGTTCTATTTACGAGGAATTTAATATTACACCGTTGGCAAATAGATAAAGAAGATCATATATTTTATTGACCTTTTGGAAATATTGTTAATAAAATTTTACAATAAATAAGTATTATGTAAAATGTTAAATCAATAAATTTTTTATAAATTAATAAGCTTTTTATTTTATTAGAATTCATAATAAAATAATCTCATTAAATCTGCGCAGTGATTTTGGTTTTGGAAAATATTGAAAAATTAAGATTATATTCAAATTTTGTTCTTTAATTATAGATTGTATTGTTATTATTGTCATTATTATTAATGAAAGAACATTAACGTAAAGCGGAATAATGAATGTATAATCTACGGAACCACAAATCCAAAATTTTTAGTATTATGAATTATTAGCAAGTCTAAATCTCTGAATAATTACTTAATAATTATCGACATCAGAATTCAGAATTTATTAATGATTGTGTAAGACTGCAGTTAAAAATTTTATCAAGATTCGTATTCATAAACTAACAGTCATTGACATGATTAATACCTTAAGTTTTTTTTTATTCTTGATTCCATTAATTATAGTTTTAGGATTTTAACGGCACTGTTGAATTATGATCTTCGGGGAAGATAATTAAACTCTGAATCAATAAGAATTATAAATCAGATGTTTGCTTAATATTTAATTTCAATAATATACTTCTGACACTTAGGTACTTCGATAAAAATATTTCGTTGTACAAGTCGTTTTTTAAGTTTTTGTTTCTTATCTTAATATGAGGCGAAAATGTTAATGCAGATTAATTTGGCGCAATTCATTTTGCATGAAATTTAGATAAAGAAGTAAATTTAAATAAGTTTAAGTTTCATAAAGGTGAATAACAAGTATTAAATTATACATAATATTTGATGTTGAACAGAGTAATAGAAAATTGGAGCGATTCATTAAAAGGTTTCCAGTATGAAAAGCCTTCATATTGGCTGAAAAATATATAATCGTTAATTGGTACCACTTTGTCATTTATTTTATATTAACAATTTCTTTTTTATAAATTCTTAAAAATATTATATATAATCTGTTGAAAAATATTGGTTTTTTTTTAATCAATCGAATTTTTAATTGTGACGAATAAAAAAGAATGTCGATTGCTCTTTCCTTCATACGAATAAACAGGATCCTGGAGGCTTCGATAGAATTTCAAACGCGAGATCCGAAGTTGCATTTGTTGTTTTTCAATCGTAAGTAGAATGAATGACAGTGATTTACTTTGTAATTTCAAAAAATGTCGGAAAGTTTTAACAGAAATAGCCTATATAACCCGCTGTTCTCACGCCTTTTGTGAAGAGGATGCGATCAGAGAAATCGAAAATCAAAATTTGGAAAAAAAATGTCCGGCCTGTCAAACGCCACTTGTTAACAGCTATGATTTAGTTAAAGTTGTACTGAATCCCAGCGAACAATTCAAATCGGTAAAAATATAATTTTTTGGCTCCTTAATGACAGCTTTTTTTGTATTTCATAAATTATTCCTCGTTGTTTGCAGATGGTCCTGGCCGGAATTCGACCCGAACATGTTATGGATATAGCAACCAGGGCTATAACATTTTGGACGTATCAATTACATCAAGAACTTTTTCATCAAAAAATGGTATCAAAAAATTTTAGAGATGTAATAAATCGAATGAAGAACAACACTGATGCCGAATGCGGATTACTGAAATCAGAGGTTCAGGCATTAAACAGGAAAATATCGGGTAAAATGGCTTAAAAGTAAATGTCGGTTAAAAACTATGGCAAAAATTACAAGCGAATACGCGGATAATTATAGTTTTTTTTCGAACTATTGACCGTAAAGTAGATTTGAGTTTTTATTGATTTTCTTTTTGCGTATCGATTTCATAATTTTAATGATTTTATAATGCCTTTCCTGAAAAGGGACATCAGAGTCTTGTTTAATTGTTATAACAAGTTTCTTGTTGTTAACAAATATGCAGCACATTTTTTTAAAACAATCTTTTCGTTTTCCGTGTCCGATAAAAAAAATTATTGAATTTGTGAATATTTAACTTAAAGATAATTCGATCCTTTTAGAACTTGAGAAAGAGCTGGAGAAAAAAAATCAAAAATGTATTGAGCTACATGAAAAATTAACAGAAAGGACGCGAGAGGTTCAAAAATGGCAGGTCAGACATTGTTACAGTCTACTTAAAATATTCTTCGATAAAATTAATTTCAACAGGCATTATCAAAGAGCGAAATGTAGATTTAATTTCAATCATTCATTAATTTAACTCTTCTATCCACCCCTCTTTTAATCCAGTTATAACAGTCAAATATCATCCTCCGCATTGTTTCACGTTGGAATCGTTATTCCTGCATAATTTTAGATGACTTATGAGTCATTGCGGAGGAAACAGCTTTCGGAGGTTGCCTTTCATCGCGAAAATGATCCTGCGAAAAATTTCGAAGTCAATTCACTGGCTCTTAGCATCGGTCCTAAAACAATGGAAGATATACTGGCGCAGCGTCCTAGACCGAATCAAGTGACGAAAACGATTTGTGAAGCTGCAGCGATTAGATTTGAAGAGAATTTGCCTGTGGGAAATGGAAAATTAAACCCCAAGAAAGCGGACGCGAAGAAAATTGGCGCGGAATTTAACTTCGAACCTCGACGATTTTGTAATTCTCCCAAAATTCATTTCGATAGCATAAACAAGTACTGACGGTAAAACTGATAGAAAAGTGAAAAAAAAGAAAGAAAAATTTTTTTTTTCATAGTCTTCCATTGCGATCGTATCACAGGAAAATATTATTTTTCAGTTAGTCATTTTATATCGTTCACAGTTTTAAATGTACATGTAATATGACACCTGTTACGATGGAAAGGCTTTATAGACAGATCTTCAATTGTATTTTATACCAACATTATATATTAACAACGAATTTCAAATAACAACATCTTTGTACATCACAAAATCATATTTTTAATTAAAATTATTCATGATCAACATCAACTTTCTTAATTCGTCAACACACTGACTAAATTTTATTTATTTCAAGATTTTTTTTCATTTTTGCATTTGGTAAAGTTGCTAAATATTAATGAAATATTACGAATATTTTTTTTTTTCACATCATGTTGTTAATGATTGTAGAAAAAATCAACTGCTTTAACGGTTGAAATTATTTTTGAGTATTACATCTTACACAGTGGGAACTCACATTTAAAGCTAAAAAGACCTAGGGATTATTATTACTTACATTTATCGTAGGGGAAAATTATAGAAAGCGAAATATTTAGATCTTAGTTGAATTAGGTAACTTATTTTTAACAACACTATACATTAAATATTCACAAATATATGAAGAATGTGATTCACCTCAAGAACTTACATAGTTCATGTACTTCAACAATGGCTATAAATATTTCAGTTTAATTATAATTAATTATCAGAGGATTTGATTAGAAATCCTGCTGAATTTCTTGTACCTGTATTGATTTTAAACTGATTCAAGCTCCTTGTTTGTCTAGTCTTGAAGTGCTGAGCCAGTATTGGTGGCTAATATAAATCAGTCATGTTTTCTATATATTTCGTTGAATTCACTGGTCGGGGAAAATCCACCCTCGCCTTTGAGCGAACTGACTGCCGGTTGATTTTTCAGCAAGCGACTGATTTTCGAATCGAATCCTGAGGTTGTCAGCCCTGGCCTGAGCATAATATGGCGGATTTTTTGAATTCATTAAGCTGGGGGGTAAATACTTAAAAGGCGGAGTGCTATTTTGCTCGCTGATTTTCTTGCGAACGGCAGCATCCGATCTTTTCCACTCGTGTTCGGGAGGGTGATGATGGTCTTGAACAATAATCCACTCGGAAATCCAAACCGGTTTCCATACTTTTTTCCAGGCAGGAACCCAGATTTTTTTCCATGCCGGAACTTTGATCTCTTTCCAGGCTTCTTTCCACTCAAGTTTCTTATCGGGTACCCATATCAGCTTTTTGCTGGGGACCCAAATCTGCTTCCACGCCTCCTTCCATTCCAGCTTCTTGCTTGGCACCCAGATTTGCTTCTTGGCCGGCTTCCAAATCTGCTTCCACGCTTCCTTCCACGCCAGTTTCTTGCTCGGAACCCAAATCTGTTTTTTAGCCGGTTTCCAAATTTGCTTCCACTCTTCTTTCCATTCTAACTTTTTTTTGGGTATCCAGATTTGCTTTTGCGCGGGTTTCCAATATTTTTTCCACACAGGTTTCCAAATCAATTTTTTCTTCCATAAATCATGGGCTATCAATTCGTAATCGGGACCCTTTTCCAAAGTTTTTGACCCAGGTACGTGCACTTTAATCCATTCTGGTATCCATACTTTTTTCCAAGCCGGAACCTGAATTTCCTTCCAGGCTGGAACTTCGAAATATTTCCAGACTGGTTTCCAGTATTTCTTCCATTCCGGCACTTGAATTTCTTTCCAAGCCGGAACTTTAATCGGTATCCATATTGGTTTCCAGACCTTTTTCCAATCTGGAACTTGTATTTCTTTCCAAGCCGGAACCTCTATTATTTTCCAAACCGGTTTATAAATTTTCTTCCATTCAGGTACCTTAATGTGTTTCCACGCTGGCTTCTGTACCGGAACCCATACAGGTTTCCAGTACTTCTTCCAAGCCGGTTTCCAGACCTGTTTTACTGCTGGCTTCCAAATTTTAACCCAATCCGGTTTCCAAATGAGTTTCTTTTTCCAATATCCGTTATGATGGTGGTGTTGCTCGTGGTCAATGCGACTCTGCGCACGGTGCAGTTGGGGACCGTCGTCAAACTGTCGACGAATTGCAGAAACCTTATAATTTTTATCATTCGTTTCCGAACGAGGATCTTTTCCACCGGGTCGGAAGTCCACATGATTTGCCTCGGCACGATGGTATCTGCGACTCCTGCGACTTTCAGAATTCCGCTCAGAGTGGTGGGATTCGTGATCCGGCCGTTCCTCCACATTTCCGTTCGAAAAGCGGGACGTCCGGCGTTGGGACTCCGATCGCCGGGCGTCGTCGCCGCCGCGGACGAGGGAATTCCCGGCAGGAACGAGGGAGTCACCGTCTTCCGTTCGAGGGCGATCTTCGCGGTTCTCGTTTCCGGGCCGGGATCCTTCGAGTCCGGGATTCTGACTATCCTCGAAGCTGCCTTCAGCTGTGCGAATCCTGCGATTCTCCCCGTTCGGATTTACGTTCAGTTGCGAACTTGCGCTTTCGTCGTCGAACGGAAACCGAATCTTGTCCGCTTCGACAGGTTTCTCAGTCTCGAAATTCAGAGTCTTGCTTAGTGTGAGCGTGATTCCCACCAAGAACCATAGCCCAACCTGGAAAATAATGAAACGTTTTTTTTTTTTTCCTTTGCAGATTGAAATTGCGGGCATCTAAACGCGACCTGATATTTCCTCATCTTTATTAAATTTTTTAAGGCGACGACGGCTTTCCCCCTTTTCAGGCATCGAGGAATCTTTTTCGGCTGCCAACTTTCACGATGAAATATCAAATGCGGACCGTCGTCATTCAATCAATTTTTATTTATTCACCGGTTTTTCAAATATTTGCTTAAGGGACGCTGCGACAAAAACGTGATGTCAGTGCTTTGCTTTGATTGAGGGTTTTTCTCCAGTTCCCAACCCTGAGGCTACCCGCGGTGTGACCGGCGGCCGGAAACGGAGGATTCAACCGCGGCTCTCTCGAAAAAGCGGTCGGAAGCAATTTCCTGTGACCCGATCCGAACCGGGGTGCGTCGCAGTCGAGAAACGCGGAAGGCGCATTACGGAATTGCATATTGTTGACGACGCGTTCGCTGCCGTTCAGTGTGCGGGACCCACCGAAAGGGTGCCGGAGAGTTTGCGGAACGGGAGCGGGACGAAGACGGCACGCCAAATTTTCTCTTTTTTGGCGTTAACCAAGCGGCGAATCATCCGGGGCGAGTCCGTCCGGGGAAAGCAACTCATTAGGTTGGTCGCCTGGGGGGATGAAATTTTAGATCTCGATCTTCGGAAGGGCAAAAGCGCGGGGGACGCAGGTCGGCGGCAACTCAAATCTCTGGTTCCGCGGGGCGCGACCCGATGCATCGGCTGAATAAATTATTTATTTATTTTTTCTTATTCTCGTTGGAGAAACCGAAATTGTCTTCAACCGGTTCGACTTCCGAGGTTGTGAAGGGAAATTCTGCGCTCGGGAACTTGTCCCCGCTCGCGTTCGAAAGGAAGCGAAAAGGGATTTACACGACGTTTCGGAAGCGCCGTCTCCATTATAACGTTCCGTACCTTTACGACAAGAACGTTCGCGTTTCCGGCAACGCATTCACTGCGGTGAGAGCGCAAATTTCTCCAGAAGAATTTGTTTTCCGCGGGGGGTGAAAAAAAGGAAAAAAAAAAAAGTATAAAAATCTCCGTTTAGAGAAAACGCGGAATATAATTAATTATCTTATTGTTATATTGTTAGCAATCGAAATTCGCCTCTTTTGAAACGCGATAAACATGCATTATGTAACGCCATGAAGCGATGGGAAATGAAATTATTCTTTCCGTCCGAAGCAATGCTACGAACGGGACAGGTCATTTATTCAGGTACATTTTACGTATTAATCATTTTTCGTTGAGCCCACCTAAAGAAACTATGAAAAACCGCAATTGGATAATGATCGCGCGTACCTGAAAAGGGAAAATGTCCCCGTCTCGTTAGGCATTTCGTTCTCATTCCTTTTTTTTAAAAAAAAATAAATATATATATATATATAATCCAACAATTAGAAATATTACAGCGAATTACAAAAGTTGTGCATTGCAGATCCGGCAGACGTTTGCGAATCGGGAACGAGGATGAAAACAATAAATAACGTTTTTATTAGTTTTTCAATTAGCTTTGACGGTTCCTTCTTGTACATTTAAATCATTCCGAGTTTGGTACCCCCGGGGAGGGATGATTTTCCCTCGTCTAGTTCCTCCTGCAACCGCTGGCACTGGGTTGAGACTGCCTTTCACGAAATGTAAAATTAAGATCTCGGTTTTTAATGTTCCTCCTCACCGACCGAAGGGTTCAACCCTTTGCTTTGTCTCTTCGCGTTTGCCCGGGAAACGTGCAAAATTTCGAAAAGTTCGTCGGCGTACACGAAGGCGTCAAAAGCGTTACGTCTTTGAAAAAGCGGAGACAAAGGTTAAGGCGGAAATCGCTTAACTTTCGTCACCGTTCCGAAGTGGTTTCAACCGCCTTTCAAGTTCCCCGGCACTGCCTCTCACCGTATGCACAACAAGCTTAGGTACGTCAATAATAAAGCACATACTAACCGAAAGGCTCCGCGCAGGACGCATGTTTTCGGTCCTCGCCGTGTCGAGGATGGACGCTAAGCTGCTGCTCACTGACGAAGACTAAATCTAAGCCCGCGATCGCAGACCGCATTCGCTTTATACGTTCCCCTACCACGAACCAGTTCGGATACTCGGGCTCCGGGCGTAGCGAGCGAGTGCGTCTTCCTCCGGGTGAGTGCGTTACAACACTACACGTTTTCTGTACTTCCTGTACCTTGTCTTTTCATCCTTCCCACGGAGCGGCTTTTCGCGGATTTCTTCTGTGTCGCTTCTCGCCTCCTTCGCTCCGCGATTGAAGCGGTGTTCGCGTCGCACGTGGGATGCCCCCGTCGCGTTTCCGTTCCGAGTCCGAACCGGATCCTTCCCTCATCCGGTTACCGTCCGTAAGCCCGCGGTTTCGGTCCTCCGCCGGCTCTTCGAACGTTCGGCGGCCGATTCGGGGACCTGACTTTTGCACCCCCGGGCATCGGGGAGCGGTCTGCGGCCGCGCCGGGCAACCAAACTTCTCCCTCGGGATCTGAAGCTATCCGTCGAAACGACGACGATCGTTTCAGGAAAAACCCGAAGGGAGACCTCCTGCTCGGATTCTCTGTGGACGAGAAATAATCTTGGATCTTCGCAGAGAGATTGCATTAATATAAATGGAGTTCTCCATCCTTCAGAGAGATCTCTTTGATCATGAGGATTCGCTTTTGAACTGAAAACGACAGAGACTTAAGCAGTGTGCTAGAAGAAATAAAAATTTGAAAACTAAATATTTTGTAAGCAATATTAAAAACAAACATTATTCAAGTATTTTCTAAGATTACGTATTGCATATTGAAATTTTTAAATTAATATAATGATAACATGCTCATATTATTAAATGTAAGTTACGATGTTTATATTTTAATGATACTTATAAATGCAGTCGTGATTATAATTCGCAAACATATATTTTTTAATGGGAAATTAAAAATATCATATCTTTTCTCTTTTTCGCAAAAATTATATTTATTTGTTATGAATAATTTCTATGCATAATTATAATCTAATTCGATTGTCAAGATGGCATTTTCCGTCCTAAAGATAAATCCATAGTGCGTCGGTTTTTTTGTTTTTTTTTGTTTTTTTTTCGACATCTCCTATCGTTTTTCCTGCATTTTCAAATTGTTAAAATTACTAAATTTACAAAATTAAGATTCAGCAAAATGAATATTATGTTTCGCGCATGTATATGGAAATTTGTAAATATTGACAATTGCCCAATTTCTGGTTCTTACGTGTCTTGCAGCCAAATTTGCAATCGATTATGCGAACTCGAATTATAACGCGTATAATATCCGGTTAAAGACATGCATTAATGTTCTTCGGCAATTTCGCAAAATACATAGAAATACATTTTGACCATCAAAATTGAAACGAGATTTTTTCTTTTTTCGCTTTCCCCTCGAACCTCGAAGTGCAACGCTTTGCTTTCACCAGTTCTAGGGTGATAATTTCGAATTTACGAATACCCGAACATTTTCGTTGGATTTATTTTCAATCAAGGAGGAACTTAAGGCATTTTGGATGTTGGCGTTAAGCGTTAACTCTTCGAACGTCGAATTTTTATCGGTTTTTCGCTTCGAACGATAAAGTCCAAATCGTTTTTGTGCCTCGTCGGAAACTGCACCGCAAAATTTTGCCGGGTGAATTAAAAATGGCCGCGAAAAGGATGGCAACGGCCCAGCGATTTGACGCGAAACTCACGTTTCAAATCGTCGCGTTAAATGGTTCGCGATCCAGTCTGCAGCCACGCTTTCGGAATCTCCCGCACGTTGACGTCAGACCCCCCCCTCCCCCAAAATCCCTTCGCTTTTTCATTAACTACTTAAACGGTGGAGACGAAAAATTATGCGAAATGAGTTTTCTGAGTCGCCCAACGGCGATCGACATCGTTAAAAGCCGCCCATTCAACGGTATTGATTGCAAAAATCAAATTCGACGGGTGCGAATATTTAAAATAAAAATTCTGCCCCATCCTCCGACCTCACTTCTCGAGAGATCGTTTGTTATTCGCTTGCGATTGAAGCATTTCCCTGATGCCGGGCGACCCGGTTTCGCTGCCAAGAACTTGAAAACGCCGAGAGAACAATGCGGCGGAGGCAGGGCCGCGAAGTGCCTCGGAGTTCGCCGTTGCGTCACCCGGCGGAAGCCGCACTTTCTTCGGCCGGCAAGGACGGCTGCGTTCGCGTGCGTTTTCCAGCGCGCGATCCACTTTTATGCGGTGGCGCGTTCGATTTTCGGGAGCGGCGGAGGAGCCGCTCCGGTTTCACCCGCGATCGTGGAACGAGATCGGTGACTTCGGCCTCGGATTTGCGTTGCGCGATCGCGCTTCCCGGGAGAGCCGAGCCTCCCTCCGCCGTTGCCAGATTTGTACCCGAATCCCAACCGACCGCCGCGAATCCGACGGCGGCACTTTCTGTATTCGTTTTTTTTTTTTTTTTTTGTATTCAACAAGGAGCGCCATCCCGCTTCTTCGGCGTGCTGACGCCCACATTTCACTTTCAATACGTGCGAAAATTAGCATAGGACATATGCGCATCGTTATTCAACTGAAACTGTTTTGGACGATGTTGCATAGCCGCAACGTGTTATGTAATACGGAAAAACGCTCCTAAGCCAGATCGGTTTTTCCAATTTAACTCCGGCCTATCCGCATGCTTTTACGGCAAGAGGGCGTTTCCACAATTTTCGTTTTCGGATCGTCACCTTATTTTACTGGTCTTAAATTAGCCTTCGAACAATGCGACCGACGCGAAAATTTTACTTTCAAATCGCATTTTGCGTTAGGAATTCAAATTCGGATTTATTCGAAAAGCAATCCTTAAGTGGCGAACGCTTTACTATCAGGATTCGACATTTTGCGGAGGCAGAGCTCAATGCATTTGTTATCAGCTCCGTATCAATATTCGCAATGTCCAAAATGAACGGAAAAAGGGTGAAATCAAACGTTTAATGGTGCCTCGTGAATTTTTGCGAGCAGGAAATGGCATCTTAATAACCGTTCGAAATTACTTTCTCCCAATTTTAACAGAAAGGTTTAATTCACACCGGCGAATATCATCCTCAATCCGCTTTCTTATGCGTTAAGCTTAGAATAGTCGGCTTTTTACGTACGTTTGCGCAGTGCAAAATGCCCGAGCGCCTGATGCCGCAATGCTTAAGGCTTCACTCAGTGCGCCAACCAAAGAAATTCCAATACCCCGAACATTTCCAAAATTTAAATTGTTGTTGTGCCGTGGGGTCAAGGCATCGAAATCGCCGAAGTCGCACCTCATGCCTTTATCCGAAGTATATTTCTTAACAAGCGAAATAAAAATTCCTCAAATTGAGAAGGATTGCTTTTTTTCCCTCGCGAAAACTTTCCTTTGGCATCCGCAGCTCAAAAAATGCTAACGCAGCCTCGCAAATACCGAAAGAGGTTCACTTGGCGGATCCGAAGCCGCGAGTTACCTCGGGCCACGGCCACCTGAAAAAGCAAATGCGCGACGGTCCGACGCACGTTTCCGGTGCCACGTCAAAAGCGATGTGGACATGTACTACGGGATCGGGAAAGAAAACCTCGCGAGACACCGGGGAAGAGAATTTGAGGTTGGATTTGCGGCCGAACATTAAAATTTGCTCCTTTACGGTTCACAGAAAATATTTTGTCAGTGTAGACTGTAAAAAAAAAACCTAATCGACGGGGGAATTGCGTGCATGCTGAAGACTGTTTTGCGTGCCAGTGCAGGGCACTCGGATGCCCCGGGTTTGCAGGGAACCATTCGTTGTTCGTTTTACAAAACGAAGCGAAAAATCGTGGATCGCGTCGAACGTTACAATTCCGGCATCCTTTTTATGAAGCAAATTCCCGCTGGCAAGGTCGCGGCACAGGAAATCTTATGCAAACTAAATCTAGATTTTTTTTTTTTTTGAAATGAATCTTACGTTGGCTTCATTAACGGCGAAAAAGTCCGTTTGTAGAGAGAAAAACGAAACCTGAACGGGGAAAAAAGCGATTTGAGGCAATTAAAAAACGTGAAAGTTAAGGTCGAGTTCAAGCGAGATACCTGCGTCGGGGCCACGCCATTAAACTTGTAACTTTTTTCGCCGGACGAGTTTATCGCAGCGGATTATCTATCGGCGGCCATTTCCTTTTCCCCACATCCTGGACAATTTCCCCGAGATGGGTTCGGTCGCGATGCCGGAAGTGCTCGCGCTTGCGACTTTCCGCCTTCGATACGTCGAAGAGCCGGCGGCCCCGACGTAAGATGCATCGACCGAGAGGCGGGGGGGCACTTGAAAAACCGGATTTGGTTTTTTTTTTTTTTTGTCCTTTTCGCACGGCCATTTTGAGGGGCTGCTTCGCGACCGAGAGAGCTTTTTCGAGAATTTTCATGCCGAGGAAATTTTGAAACTTCTTTTTTTTGATTTCGCCGTGCCCCGACGTTTTTCAGGCGAGAATACGTGCGACAGTTTTTGTTTTCGTGCAATTTTATTTACGTGCGATTGCTCCCCGGGGATGCTTAGTTCCCGCTCATTCGAAAGGCGAATTGCAAGTCTCTTAAGCCGATCCCGGAAAAGCCGTGCAATTTTGATATTTCGCATCCCGCAAAAGCTCAAAAATACAAAAAGTGATGGCCGATAACAATAACGCTGTAAGCACATCGATGCAACACTTTCGGAAGCGGCTCTTAAATTTTTTTCTCCTTGCCGACCGTTAATGTGCATTTCGTTAATCTTTTAAATGGAAGAAAAAAAAAATTAAGTTTTGCGGAAATAGTTATGAGCCAAAAAACTTCGATGTCCGGTCGTTAGACGTTAAATTCGGTGATGAAATTCTTAAGAAGAAACATTCTCAACGGGTCGGTTTTTAATACGAGAATTTCCTACCGAATTTTATTTGATTCGCCTACGGTTTGCATTATTTGATAAATTTCCCTTGTGATCAAAAGCAAATTTTTCTGACTGAAGAAAAAAATAAAACCGAAAATGATTTATTTTAAGTTGAAAATATGATTGAAATAATACGAAAACCGAATCTGAATAATTTTACTATCTGAACCAGATAATCGGAGAATGCGGATTTAAGGTTGGACGATACCGGTTACCGGTTGCCGGAATAAGGAAACAGACTGATCACCCGTGGCATTAAAAACGAAATCGCGGAGGTGGCGCATTTCGTAAACGGTCGTCAGAAAATTCGCCGCTTTGATCCTGACACTTATCGAAATTCCTTTAGGAAAAGTGAATTCAGCGCTGGAGGAAACGGATTTCTCGTATCCAATTATCGCGTTGCGAAACGGTTCAGGCTCGCAAAATGGTGACTGGGCAAAAATTTCGCTTGTAAATTCCGACGGCGAGGGATTGCGCTGAAATTTGCGACCGGGTTTAATCCGACTTACGGCGTTGCTTTGGAGGGTCGAGAAGAGAAAATTTTCTGGGGGGCTTTAAAAAATTGGGCACTTTCCGGAAGGGATGCGATTTTCGAAAGCGAAAAAAAGCGAGTGCTTTGCCCGGGAAAAGAAACAAAATTTTTCGACCCGCTTAACTTGTTTTCAAATTTTTCGCATATTCACGCGAAATGATCGGTTTGTCATTCGATGCGATGCACGCGCTGCTCGTTCTCACGAAGTTCTTCTTCCACGAACATTTATGACTTGCGGCCATAGACGTATGGAACTCAAGAGGCGGAAGCGTCGACGAAACGCGGCCTGACGCATGCGATGATCGATAGCGGAAAAATTGTCTGCTCATAATTTCCAAAAGTTTCATTCTTGAAGGAAAAATCTTCTTCGAAACTTCAAATTGGTAATATATAAAAAAAAAATTTTATTTCAATATTCTTTTTGTATTTATATGAAAGTGAAATATTAAAATTAAATATTCAATCGTTAAACCCGATCTGTTGTGAAAAGAACTGCAATGTTTTTTCGGCAGAAATCCAAAGAATTTTGCGTTATTCTGGAATATAATAAATTCCTCCACTTATACCTGAATCTCTTCCTGAATTGCTAAATTAAAGCAACCAATCAGTCATATAGTTTTCTAGCCGTTACGATGTTCAAACTAACCTTGTGATATAATATAAGAAACAATGTATAATATAAAATATAATGTATGATATAATATAAAAACTAAAAAAAAAAAAATTTCGAAACTAAAAAATTATAAATGTTTCAAATAAGTTATGTATTTTAAGTTCATTATTTAATCTAATTTCATTCACTCAATTCAAGAGCCTATTTGTCAATTTGTTTTTATGAAATCATTAAGAAGTAAAAACTTGGTTAAATTAAAATAAGAAAATGAATTTTTAGTGTGAAAAAATGTATGTAAAATACATGTTATATAAATATATATATTTCATGATGCCGAATTATTATTTTCATGAAATCATAGTGTCTAAAATTGAAAACAATTTTTGCCAATATTATATGTGTGTAATAAAAGTAGCTATTTAAAAACGACGTAAATATAAAATTTATTATTTTAACAATTTCAGATATAATTTTTAATCACAATAAAATAAAAATTTGTCAATATCATTTGAAAAATTATTTTTATATATATTTTGTTTATCCCAGATTGTGTACTACAGTCAATGTAAAAATATGGGAAATTTTAAAAGCTATGGCTTTTATGTTTTTTTATATATATATATTTATATAGAATGTTAAAACATGATTAGTATTTGTGTTTTGTCTCATAAACAAAATAAATTACTTTTTTTGCCATAAAGATTTTCAAATAACTTGAATTATTTAGAATATGTAAAGAATACTCAAATATAATTTTACTGAAATATTTAAACCTATTGTCTGATCTTTATGTTTTAAAAGTATATTAATCATAAGACATCATTTTCATTCTAAAACCTAGACTCACTGTTTGTAAATAAGGTAAAATAATAATTCAAAATAATTTGTAATATTTGATTACAGATTTGCATATATATATGCATAAAAACAGACCTATATAACTTTAAGGCGGACGATGTTATTCATTATTTTATTTAATACAATTGTATAAAAAATTTTATAATAAAACAAAACATGGTAGCACGGTATATATATATATATATATATATGACATTTTTATTCTAAATATGCTTATTTTTCATCATACCACCTTGTTCTACAGGTCGTTTTAAAAAAATAAATGTTGATGCCCTCTTGTTAAAAAGAAATAAAAACTGAAACTGACAATGACCACTTGAAATAGCAGTTATATAATACAAGCCATATTCGTCGCAGAAAAAATTTGAAGACAAAAATGCGAGCGAAGCAGGAAGTAAGGAAGGGTTAGATGAAAAAAAAAGAAATGACGAGGAAGTAATTAAACGAAATCAGAAGTAATGAATAAAAGATCGTTACTGAAAATAGACCGGTCTTTCTAGATGAAAGTGGTCAATCCGGTGCTAAGCCGACGTTTAAGTTCTGTGATGATTCGTTATCAAGCATTACTCTTTGTTTTTTTTCTGATGCCACGTTTTTTCACTATACAATTGTGCAACGGAGGAAACGTGGTCGAAACTTTATGAAATGAATCACTGTTACCTAACTGCCAATTGCTTAGCAGGTATTTTCTTTTTTCTGTAATGCCTCACTTTCAAATTAAACACTCTTCATCCAATTCATAATTTAATATATATATATATGGATTAAATAAAATTAAATTAAATTTTACAAGATTCGATACTCCGTTAATATCGCTTGTTAACTTTCTATTATGTCAGGAAGCTTATTTTCCGTGATATATTTTTCAAATACTCATTTTTTGGATGCTTTTTTCTTTATTTTCTAAGCGTTTAATTGCAAGAAAATAATCATGAAATGTTTTTACATTTCATTCAATTGGGCACCGTCATAAAAAGGAATTTTGAATTTTTTTTGCCATTTATTCGTCTTCGAATTCCTAAAAACTCCTTTGATTAGCTGCGATCTTAATAACCTTCATTAATTAGTATAATGGTCTATTATATGCATCATACACGAAATGAATCCAATTACGAATTTATGGTTGTTTGAACTATGTTATTAGGTGCCTTAAAATTACGTAAGACGGGGGGGGGGGGGCAATTTTCCATTTTATGGAATAAAAAAGAAGCACAAATTAAAAATCTTCTAATTTCTCATATTTAACCTTAAAGATATGAACGCGTTCAGGGTCCTTTACTGACTCGTTTAAAAATGCAGAATTTCTATTTGCTGAGGAAGCTTAAAAATGCTTCTTGCAATTCTTTAAGATGGCTCTGATTCAGGACTCGAAAATACTTCAACAAAACCAGATCATTGTTCCATAACGTTGCGGGATTTCACGTGGAAGTCAGTCCATAATAACGGACAATGAAAAATTATTATAATAACATATATTTGGCTACGAGTTTAAAAAGCTGTGGATTAACTCCCATTCTAGTGATTCGTGTTAAACATGGATATTTAATATATTCATAATGCATCTTAAGCAATCGTATTAAATATTTTAAATGCAAATTACCATGTTTCAAACACGGTTTGCGTTGTGTCTTGTCAGCTAGTCCTTTTGGCATTCACTTTGTTGTATGTATCCTATTTTGCGTGATGTTATTTAAAATGTTTGCTGAAACATGATATGCAATCTCAAGATTTGTGCGTTCTCATCTGTCAAACTTCACTGGAAAAATTTATTTACCTTTTCGACAGAATACCAAATTTTATTTCTCGTTTTCATAATAGATGTATAAATTTTAGTACTTTAATTAAAAAAAAAAAAAAACAACTTACGCGGTAATGTATGACAGTGGTTAGATTCTTGTTTTAAAGCTCGTTTAATTTTATTGTTGTTAATTTAGTTAATGTTGTTGTTAATTTAATTTGTAAACTCTTTTCAATTTTATATTTATAATAATATATTGCAAATTATATAGTGCAGATTTGTTGGTATAAATTAATATGTTTTTTCATCATAATAATCTGAGATTTAAATTTAAGTTACATATCTAGCATTCACATTGTTAAGCTAGGTTATTCAATAACATAATTTTTGTGATGCAATCTTAAGAAGTTTTTATTAGATTAATTTCTCATCCCAATATTTTTTAAGCAACATTCTATTAATATATGAAGACGTTTTATCGAGAAATTTTATATATTATTCAATAATTATAGGAGTTGTCATTAATTATTTTTTAATAGGCATTGATTTTTGATAACCATTTTCGGTACAATAAAAAAAATGAGTTCCGTTTGTTGAATGTAAACTTTTCAGTAACAGCGGTTTCAGTCGTTCTTTCAAATGCACATCATTACGTCACTTTAATTTTCATAATAATTGTATACAATTTAGTGGATAATTCTTGTATTATAATGTGTGGTAAAACTCATGTTTTCCATGAATCCTGGTTTGTTACACAATTCCTTTGCTGTAATTAATAATTAAAGCTCTTTTAATCAGTCTTTTCTCACTCTCAACAATGAACTTGATTGATAAGAAGTCCGTTGTTCAAAATGGCGTTCGATTTTGGCTTTAACGTAAAAACCTAGCGGCGATCTGGCGGTAGCGTCTCGAACTTATTTTCTGTTAGTTTAGTATTAGGTCGCTAGAGATCGTTGAATTATGCTTTAATTAAGTTTATCAATGTGAGGAATGACAATTGAAAACATTAAAAATTAAATAATTTTTCTAGTTATGTATCTTTGAATGTCTTTTAAATAAATAATAAGCTGAAGTTTAATAAGCCATGTCATAAATCAAGTCATTCGATGAAACCATTAATTTATTGCGATCAAATTTATTTTGAATCAGAAAATGAAAGTGATTTGCATAGCAGATCTGAAAGTTTTTATTTATTAAGTGTCACGAAATAGATGAAGTGTCATTAATAATGATGCATTGAGATGCAAATGAAATGGAAAAAGTACTGAAGAGCGGAGATAATTATTGTGGATCGTCAATAGCAACGAATTTGATGAAAATTTTTCTTATAAAATGCAGATGGATCGAAGTTAATGCACCGGCATTTGCATTAATATTAATTAATGAGTGCAGAAATTCAAAATTAGACAAAATTTCTTTTGAAAAATTAACATTTTCCAGAGATTTTCAGTTTATTTATTTGATGTTATTTCCGAAATGATGTGACAAAATTAATAATCATTAACCAAATTTTGATTGTGTTGCTTTAACGCGGCATCTGTTATTTTGGGTGTAAAACTGCGGCGAAAGGCAAACGTAAGTAAATGAGAAATATATTTGCCTGTATTAGATGTTAATCCGCAGCTCATCCGATAATTTATCTAATATTTATTTTAAAATTTGTGCAAATATATTTTAATGTTACTCATGTGTATGGACGAGGGACTTATGGCCGCGCGTTGATCTTATTCCCGAGATGCTACAAGTGGACGGTGCCTCGAGATATGTTAATTATGTTAAAGTATAGATAAACATTTGAAATGATTCTTAACCTTGGATGAACAAATAAACTACCAGGACGAGGAATAACAGGAAGCACGTTTGATGTGGCGGCAAAGATATGAAAATGAGGGATGCTGACATTGCAGCTTTAGATTTTCTTAACTGCATTTTTTCCCTGTCATCTCTTGAAAATTTTCCGTCAAGTTGGGATTGCCACAGCTTTGCCGCATGCTAAAGAAACCACAGGTAAACATTTTTGGATGAATTGTCACTGGTCAGTTCGGATCGCGCATATATTATAAACATCTCGTTTAGTTTAATAATTAATTTTGATGTATTAATATGTTGAAAACCAATTTGACTAAATGGAAAATCTATTCCATGACTTAGCTTAAACTTATCCTATTGGGATAAAATGACATTTTCTATAATCTGCATCATAATCATGACAATTCTATAATCTATTTTCTATAATCTTCTATAATCTGCAAATGCAGCTGAGAATTTCTTTAAATTATTTCACATATTTTCTTATACTTTCCGTTTTATATGTATATGAGTTGATTTTATTTGTTAAACACATCTCACTTTCAAAGTACAATTATTATTTTTTTGATATTTATTTGTGTCGCAGTTATTTGATTTTTATAATATGCAAGATATTTCTTACATTTCTTTTGAAATATTTGTTTCATAAAAAGTTAAAATAAAGATATATTTTTATCAAATTCGAATACTTTTTGAGGTTTTTACTCAATATAAAATTTGTTATCACATTTAGGTATTATAACATATTTCTCTGCTATATTTTCCTTTGTAATATGTTTCTCTTGATTTAGGCAATTATTTGTAATTATTACCACACTAACATATAAATAATAATATTAAGCCACACTAATAGGGTGACTAAAAAATTTGCCTAGTTCTATGGTCTAATGTATGTAAAATTTATTTGGGTTATCATTGTAATATATCTAGAATCATTTTGTTTGTTGTGAAAATGGGCAGCATATCCGCGATGTAGACTGTTCTGAGGAAAAAACTTTTTAATTAGTCTATGTGAAATAAGAATTTTGTATAGACAATAAAATTCCATTTTAATTGTGATCTTCCTTTCAATTCGCTTTCACGAATTGCATAATATAAATATACGAATAATGTTGAACTGTTAGAGTCTTTACAGACGGGGTATAATTGTTTTATATTCACAAATTTTATTATGTACAATATAAGCTTCAATATTAAATATATCATCATATCAATTTTAATTTCGAATTATTTTAAATATAAAATTTTTTAGTATTTTGAAAATTATATTTTGAAATGAATGTAAACTTAGTATGTGATTCCTTTCGTGACACGATATTCTTAGAATAAAGTTTTATGTAGAATTACGTTGAGAATATAATTTCATATTTTCTGATAGATATCTTACAAAATATATTAAAAACCGTAGCAAAAACTAAGGAAATAATGGATTTTAACTAAAATATGGGCACATATTTTTTTTTTTTTATACACATAATTATATTTAATATTTATACACAATATAGGAAAGAGATTTGACGCGGTTAATACTATATTTGAACATAAAATTTTTGCATTTTTTTTATTTACAGATATTATTTAAAACAGAAAGTTTCTCTTAACCGCGGCTTATGATATTATATAAAGATAGATGAGAAATGGATATATGAAGAGATGGATGAATATCTTAATAGTCGTAGAGAAATGATGAAATTGTAATTGATGATTTACGTTGGAAAAACATGAAAATGAAATTTAAACAGCAGCATCAAAATCTTGAAATGAAGTTATTCTATAATATAAGTTACGAATTATATGAATTGGTGATTGGTTTTGTTGAAAATTTTTGCTCTAAATTCGTTATAGTGATAACTGATGCATCGAAAGTTCGGAAGCGAGCAGAATGAGTGTTTGGAAATGTACATGTATAGAATACTTCGTGAGTCCAATTAGGTTTATATGAAATCACGAACTGGAGCAAGACTAATGAATTTAGAAAAAACGAGAGAGGAGAAAATGGAGATCATTAAATGAAAATGAATAAAGAAAATGCTTCCAATTCAAAGGGGTACAAAAGGCAATGATTAACCGGGCAGTTTGTACATTCTGGCAGTTTCGAAGACTTCACTTTCTTTTCAAAATCTTATGAAAATTTTGTAATGTCACGAAAACGTAATATTGCACCTTCTGAACGTGTTCGGCAATGTACCAATCGTACTTGAGTGAAGATCCCATTGTCAAAGTTGAAAATAATCAATTTCCCGTTCAATCAAAGACGTGAACATTTAGGTACTTTCATTAAACATATATTGTCCCTAATATGGAGATTAATATTAAAAGAGTATTGACGATACTTATGATAATGCCAGAGGACTCTGGCGTACTGGCCACTTCATGTTTCACATTAATCCAATTATCATTGGATTAAAATTGAGCGGGAATCAGTTCAATTTGTAATGACTTAAATTCAGTCCCAGCCATGGGAAGGTTCATGGTGAATGGGCACCCAGACGTTCTCCCAGACTGGTTTCCAAATCTTTTTCCATTCTGGTACCTGAACTTCCTTCCAGGCGGGCACCCATATCTGCTTCCATGCGTCCTTCCATATGAGTTTTTTCTCTGTGATCCATTCTTGCTTTTTCTCCGTCCTCCAAATTTGTATCTTCTCCTCCTTCCATACTAACTTTTTGCTGGGCACCCATATTTGTTTCTTCTCCGTCCTCCAGATCTGCTTGTACTCCGTTTTCCACACTAATTTCTTGCTTGGCACCCAGATTTGCTTCTTCTCCGTTCTCCATATTTGCTTTTTCTCCGTCCTCCAAATTTGTTTCTTTTCAGTCTTCCAGACCTGCTTCTTTTCGGTTCTCCAAATTTGTTTCTTTTCAGTCTTCCAGATTTGTTTCTTTTCCGTTCTCCAGATTTGAACTTTTTCAGTTCTCCAAATTTGCTTTTTCTCTGTTCTCCAGATTTGCTTTTTCTCCGTTCTCCAGATTTTCTTCCATTCCGGTTTCCATATAAGTCTCTTTTTCCAGAGATCGTGGGCTGTTAGCTCGTAATCGTGACCCTTTTCGATCGTTTTCGGCCCGGGAACGTGTTCCTTAACCCAAACGGGCACCCAAATTTTTTTGTAGTCTGGCACTTGAATCTCTTTCCAGTCGGGTACTTGAATTTCCTTCCAATCTGGAACCTGGATTTCTTTCCAGTCTGGCACTTTGACTTCAATCCATACTGGTACTTTATGCTCTACCCAATCGGGTACTTGAATTTCTTTCCAGTATGGAACCTGGTGTTCCACCCAGTCCGGTACCTGATGCTCTACCCAATCAGGGACCTGTATTTCCTTCCAGGCTGGGACTTGAATTTCCTTCCAAACAGGAACATTTATTTTTTTCCAATCTGGAATTTGAATTTCCTTCCAAGCGGGAACTTTGGTTTCGACCCAGATAGGCTTCTGGATTGTTTTCCATTCCGGCACCTTGATTTCTTTCCAGATGGGCACTTGGATTTCTTTCCAAACAGGTACCTGAATTTTCTTCTGTTCAGGTTTCCAAATCTGTTTCTTAATCGTCTTCCATACTTGCTTCCATTCTTCCTTCCACACCAGTTTCTTTTTCCATATACCCTGCGGTTCGTGATGATGATCGTCCTCTATGGGCGGCCCATAGTGGGGTTTAGGACTGGAAATAAAGATTGATTAGAAATTAATTTTCTGATGATTACTATTGTAGAATGGACATAATATTCAGAAAATATCAGCAAAAAGTAAATTTCCTGAATTTTATTCCATAGCAAATTTGATTTAAATGCGAGTCTCTTACACAATGGACTGTATACATTGTTCGATGTCAACATTGCCTTTATTAGTATGGTACGAGAGTCTACTGACACGAATATGATCGTAGATAAGATCAGTCAAAAATTCCTTTGTAACGCCACTACCTTGTCGGTCACTTGGAAATTCTCTGGCATGTTATTGGTGTAAATTGTTATTATAGAATGCTAATTAGGTGAGTGTCGATTTATGTAATTCCTAAGTAGCTTTCAGGTCGATTTTATAACAAAAACATAATTATTCACGTTCTTTAACATCAAACCCAAAAGATGCGCGAATACCTTTTGAAGGATGCCAAATAATATTACAAAATGTTCCTTTGCCTCTTTGAGCGCTTCGATATTAAGAACTAAAGAGTTTTATGTAGCTATTTTGCGACTAAGTCCGATTTTGTGTTACATGTTCAATAATTTGTTTCATATAAAATTGGAAAGAAATTTTGGATCTTGTTAAAGTGATTTCATATTTTGAAAGGAGAGCGATTTTGTAGCGGACTGACGTGCAGTTGCCTTGGGTAGTTCAATGTATATAATATGAAAGGGATGTCAATCAAGAATTTTACATGAGAAGATAGAAAAACTTAAATGACAAACGAAATATCCAAAAAAGATCAGATACGCAAAAAATTACATGTGTGACCAATTTATAATTCTAACATTAAATCTAAAACATTTATATGAGTAAAGCAGATCAGATGAAAAATTACGTAAATTACGAAAAAGGTTGGGATTGCGTTTTTGCGTTGAAAATATTTTTTGATATGATATAACGATCAAAGATCAAACAAAGTATGTTTCAAATAATTTCGCTGATAAATGTCATGCATCATATAAAGCGCATGACCAAATATCACTGAATGCTTGATTCATTTATATTAATAATAAGAATCGAACTTCATATTAGAAACTCATCCAATCCATTATTCAAATATAATAAGATACTTATCATTATTAGTATCTTGACACACGATTTTCTTAATTTGAGTAAATCTGAAATGAAATGGTGAAAACACTAATTTAATAAATGAAGTATCAATTAGTGGTCGAAGAGATTACAAGCATACTTTTTCTATACCTGTATATAATTAATTGCATAACAAATTTTTGTGATTAAGAACTCTAATACTATTTGCTTTTGAAATTAGATACTATGGGGAAAAAAAAAATATCTTTGGGACTGAAAATATTTCTCTATGAAAATTTTAATATGAAATGTTACTGGAAGAATTTAATATTTTTACTATATACATATAAAATTTTTATTTCGCATGATCTGCACGAAGCTTTTGAATTGCGTATCACGTTGTTTTTTTACGTCGATAAATTTTTAAAAAAATTTAATATGCTTAATGAGATGTTAATTTAAATTCTAATTAATTATTTTGATGCTATAATGCCTTCCCAAAATATATTGTACGCCATGAAATGTCGGAAATTACTAAAATGACTTGATTGTTAACGACACAACTATACTACTACCTACTAAAACATAAAATGTACGGGAGAAATAGCAACGGCATGTATTTTAATACTAGAATGTAATATTTAATTAGAATTAGTTGTTGTGAATTTTATATAATAGATTTTTTTTTTTAAAAATATTTTTAAAGAGAAATTGCCGTTATAATTTAAAAGCTTAATTTTCTCTTTATTTCCCCGATTAATTTTTCACACCAAAGAAATTAATATGAATTTCCTGCATTCATCTTCCCACATTTATTCTTTCGGAATCGTTCACATAATGGTGAATGCTTTCTTTATTCGGAAGTAATTTCCAAATCCACTTTCGTTTTTCGCAGATTTTTTTTTTCCCCTTTTTTTATTGTATATTGGGAAATAGCTTTGAAGCAGAAGCAGTCCAACAAGTGGAATCCGAGATGAGGGTGGATTTTCCAAAAAGAGAAAATAAAATAACCTCGAGGGCAATTATTAACCTATTCGCATTGCTTTTCTCGCCGACGCTTTATCCAAGGCAGGATCCCCCAAACCTAACACTCACGGCCTGACCTCTCGCTCTATCGTAGCATAAGACAAACTCCTCTGCCAGATTCTTTTGCCACGGTCGTCGCAAGACCTCAGTTCAAAGACACGAAATCCGAGGTGAAATCGCGGAGTCCGTCGAAAAATCTTTATTTGACTTACGGTTACGATTAATTAGTGGCCATTTTTGACTGCGCTATAAGTAATAAAGTTAAACTTTTTTAATTGCAGCCATAAAAAGCTATTTTTCTCTCTCTCTCTCTCTTTCATCCTTTTTTTCCGGGACGAATCCCTGAAAGCAGTTCAAATGGCATTTTTCATCCCCGTGTTAATCCGGATGCCAGGTACTCACCTCCTCTTTACTCTGATTGGATCGGCGTAGGTGTAGGCCACGAGGCAGAGCCCCAGGATCTGTGAAGAAGAAAAACAAAAGGCAAAATTTATCCACCGCAAATATTTGCCATAGCAAGGTGAAACTTCCGTTTCACACGCGTGATACTCCAATTTATTGTTGCCAAAACACAATTATTGCATAATTTATATTTGTATCTTTTTCAAAGTGCGCTTGCTGAAACCCATTGGAACCCGTCACGATGGGTTACATAATTTTTTTTTTTTCTTTCTGGAGAGGAAAAAAAAAAAGATTTCCGTAGAAAGTGTTGGCCGTCGTCAGTAATTGCGTTGGGAATTTCTCCCGGATAATTTCGCCTCATTGGTTTGCGTCGTAGAAACGAAAACGAACCACAAAAAAAAAAAAAAAGAAAAAAAGAAAAAAACCGAAAATTCGAATCATTTTCGCTTTTTATGGCTAAAAGAAAAATTATATCTGAGAAACATAAAAATCCAGAACGTTGCTAAAAACAGATGCGGGTAAATACAAAAAATTATTATGACCATCAAAATGTTATAGGTCAATAAAAATTAATTTTATTCAGCGAAAAGACAAAGGCACTGATCCCGATATAAAAAAAAAATAATAATAACATAAATATTTTATTCAAATTTACGTTAGTTTGTCAAACATAGACAAGACTGCAGCCCGCCTGGTTATCAGAAAGTTGAATTTTTGCATATTTTAAATGTCATTGCTAACACATTACTCAAATTTAGAAAACTAAAAAGTAATTCATATGCACTTAAAGATGTAAAAAATCCAAAATTTTAATGTAAATTTAGATTTATTTAAAAATTGCAATGTAATTCACATACTTAAAAAAGTAATTGAGTGAAATTTAATAGGTTTATTTGTTGAATATCAAATTACGTATATATTTTCCAGTCTCTGACTTATACTAGCGCAAAAAATATTTTGTCTATAAAATCTAATTTTATATTGTCGTAATTATTTTCATTAATAAATTTCTTTTATACATTGTATTAATTTGGCACGAAAAATATATCATGTTATGGTTCTCAGTATATATAATTACAAGCAGATACTGTTGTTTTTAACCATCATCATCATCATCATCGTCGTCGTCGTCGTCGTCGTCGTCATATATTATCATTTATATGCAATTACAGAAATTGTATTTCATTTTCACTTTACGAGGCAAAATTATATGCTGTTATCTAAATGACCGCGGCAATTACTGTATTTACTTGTAGGTGATGTGATTTTGCATATTTGTTTTTATGTATATTGTTTATATAAAAAAACAGAGAAAGTCTCCCAACAAGTTTACGGAAACTTGAGAAAAGTCAAACTTTTAATATGAATAACATTTTCAAGATGAAAAATGTTACTCTTTTGGATCTTTCATCTTGGGAAATAAGCGTTATTAAATGTGTGACGAAAATGGTTCCTTCCAGTTTTTAAATTTAAAATGGAAACTTCGCGTTATATGCCGTTTGAATTGATCGAAATTGAATTTTTAAATTTGCGGTCACGTTGACGAAATGGAGGTAAAAAAAAAATTTTGCTTTTTTATGGTCACATTTCGAAAATACGTTATTTAAGGTATAATTTGTGTAAGGTGCTCTTTTATAAGGAACGGTCCGCGCTTAACTTTCATTTAAATTTACTGTATCAGTAATTTTGTCTTAAGGAGCTCTCAATTTCGGAACTTTAAATTAATGCATTCATCATCAGACAATCAATATCTGTTATAAATAAAATCTAAAATGTAACGAATGTGAGGATCATATATAATTGAATAGGTTTGGTAACTTAAGTGATATTTATCTCTCTATCACATGTAAAAATTTCTCTACTAATCTGTTAACTTTTTTTATGATTGATCTGTCCTTTCTCCAAGAAAATGATCTGTCATTTTTTTTCAAACATAAAATCAATAACGTGAAAATTTCGGAGATTCGTTAATGGATTTGTGAGACGAAAGAGAATGGAAACGGTGGCGGCTTCGTTAGATTGCAACAATCACCGTGTGCGTCGCAATCGATATTACATGAATAGTCATTTTTTGTTGGAGAATATGAAACATGGAGAAGGCCTCACTTCCGCTTTACCTCAAGGAGGAAATCCCATTGAGCACTTGTTACCTCAAAGTGAGCAAGAACAATCGCTATCGTTGAATCTTCCACGGTCAAAGATGATGATCATTGTTATACGCCGAAAAGAATAACGTAAAAAACGCTAAGGCGAATTGTTAATTTTGCAATTTTCCTCCATTTTTAAGAACTTTTCGCGACGCCGTCGACGTCGCGCCCATCCCTCCCCGAACGAGGTCGGAATCGCGGCAAACTGATTTTGGCTTCGGTTTCGCGGGCATCCGAGACGCGTTTGGACCACTCGCGAATCGTGCGGCAGAGATCGAAAAGCACCAACGCAGCTCTGCTGCTGCGGCAAACCGAAATGCAAAAAAAAAAAAAACAAATTCCAAGGCCTAAATTCACAATTCATACCTGAAAAAAAAAAAAAAAGATTTTCCCCATTCCGCAAGAGGTGAATTTGTTTGCGTTTCAAAAATTTCCCAGTGAAAAAAATATGTGAAAATTACGATTAGCCGTGGATTTCATAAATTAGCTGTATCCCGTTGATTGGAAGCAGAATAAAAATAAAACGAAATCCGATTTTAATATTCTCTTACATAAAAAAACATGCACTGCGTTTAATAGCCATCTCCGACAATATATTTTCAGTCCATAACCTGGACAATTAAAAAGTCATTTATAACTTTTAAAGCTTGAATTTAATTTGGTTCAGATTCAGTTAAACTGGTAGTTTACCGCGTAATTAATATTAACATGAGAAAATACCCAGTCTAGGTACCAGCTAATAAATCATTGTCACACAATATACATATAATGATTGTTGCTGTTAATGAGTAATACAAAATTAATTCTACGGGTAGTCTTCATGTTAATTAGTTAAGCAACGGTTAGGGGTGGCTGCAACTGAGATTACCACGATGCTCTTTCAGAGTTTGTCTAAATGTTGTCCGGATACCCCGGCACATGCCTAAGGGCCCGCCTCTCGGATTTTCCACCGTTAAATGATTAATCCACTCGGGTGCGTTACCGGAGCAGCCTGAGCCGCTATTTTTGACGGTGTCGATGATGATGATGATGATGATGATGATGCGTATAGTCCAACGTGTCACAGTTCAAAGGCAAATGTCACTTCTTTTGCACAAAGAAACCCGTTCCAAGTCGCGAACACTTAGGCGAAATAAAAAGAAAAAATGAAAAAAAAATAAAGAAAAAGTATGAAAACTAACCAAAAATGACCACGTCCTCATTTTTGGAGCTTATTCAGGAAAAGCTCCCGGTGGAGAACTCAGGCCGGACTCGACTTAAATTCGAGATCATCCGCCGCCCGGCAAGACTTATATAGAAGTTGCGCCGTACCCCAAACTCTGCACTTTCTCCCCCTTAAAAAATGTTTTTATTGAATTATTGCTCCGATCACTTTCTCCCCACCTCGCGAGGCACCTCCATTCTCGCGGTTGCCTCATTTCGCCCGTTTTCCACTCGCATGCATCCACTTGTCGGTGACTCGTTTCAGTTTTCAATCCGAACGCTTTTCGCACGGGGCTCTGGAGCGTAACCCCACCTCCGGCCGGTCCCGTTCTTCAAACCGGTCGCCGGAGGCCCGCCAGCACCGGGCTTCTCTCTCCGTGTGCCGCGGCTTCGGCTGCCGCCGGAGCAAATGCGCTGTTTTGCCCCGTCATCCGCGGTGGGAGGGAATCGTGAGCGAAGATGTCCCCGCGACGATACCGGAGGCTTTGTCGATTTCCCCGGGGGAGACGATTTCGGATGCATTTTTCCGGCTTCGACGTTCGATTTAGGATCTGTCGACGAACCGGTTTTCTTTCTGCGGTAACCGGATGCCGTTTTGCGCCTATTGAGAAGGCGAACTGGGGAAGCTCATTTCCTCGCTTGTTTTCCTTCCGTTTTTTGACCCCGGAAATTCGAATTTGAAGCTCAAAAAGATTTTTTCTCATCAGTTCGAGTCGACCCAATTTTTCGATGTATCGAATGATTTAATTCGGGCGCTTGATGATTGACATAAGCGCCAATATGTGCAGCGTAATGCCATAAGCGATTGTAATCTCGATGCCTGTCTAAAAAATTCAGTCTCGTGCTGCCTCGCCGACCGTTATGCTCGCTTTTGATTCCCGTACCTTAAAAGGAAATTTCCCTCGTATGCAGCACGCTTTTCTCTTGACTTTTGACACGAATTCGCGTGGCTCTAATGGATTCTTTTATTTGTTGTGGAAGCCGTGAATTGGTATAAAACGCATCATAAGAAACCGTGTTTCATTTAGATCACAGATAAAGTTTAACGTGATACATCTTCGGATTTTTAGAAAACGATCAATCCACCCTTGAAGTTAAATGTTTTTGGTTAAGGCTTAAGTTTACATGCAATTCTGCCTGTTTCATAAATTCATCAACCCATTTCAAGCAGCCCAATAACCTAGCTGCCTTGCTTTTGTGGGAGTGTGTTCATCATTTCCTGCAATTACGGATACACTCTAATGCATCGTTCAACGCCTTTAGCCTGGCATCATGCAAATCCATTTCAAAACTGCATAATCCCAGCCAAATCCTTCGTTTATGTGATGTACTTTAATTTTTCTACTAGTTTCGACCATCGCATAATGATAATATATAAAACATTTCCACTTTATATTCGATTGCAGAATTAATATTCGCCATCGCACAATAATTGGTAGTTTGTATATTTCTGTTCCTTTAAACATTAAACAATTGCTATGAACTTAGTAACTGTTCGGAATGGTATTTATTATTTCTATTAATATCATGTGATTGTGTAATTAAAATTTAATTATACTAAATTTGTTTAATTTTACATCTTTGCGCTAAACGTTCTTTAATTATTGACTAACAATGATTTTGTATGGTTTTTTTTTTGCCGTGCAGATAAAATGGACAAAATATATTTTTGAGCGAAGGTGTATGTGGACTTTACCTTCGATGCGTGGCGATCACTACCTGAACTTAAAAAATAATTTAGTAAATTTACTGAAAAACAAAAAAAAACCGTGAGCAATAATTAATTTTTATATGTATTTCACGGAAAGCTGAATTTAGAATACAAATCGTTGTTAATCCAAGTCGTGATGTAAGTGTGCAATTCCGTTTTTGAAGCTCTGCTTTTGTAGCAGACCGAACCGATTTGCGTTTCTCCCACATCGCCAGTGGTCGACTCGTGCAGGGATTTTCATTTCGTTATTTAACAGCAGGAGGCGGACGGCCTCCGGTCTTCACCGCTCTGGAGTCGCAAAACAAGTTAAATTCCCTGTCGGACCGTCAAACGGTATTGTTTTAGCTTAACCTCTGGAACGGTTCTTCTCCCAACCTGGTCCTCGTCGAATTTAAAGTATTACGCTCGGTAAACCTACCAGTCGCGCTTCCATCTCGAAATATCATCGAACGAAAAATTTCCATCTTCGCGCAGGATTCTTACTTGTGCAAGGGTGCCCGCAAAGAAAACGCCAACTTTCCATTTCACAGAGGAGACCTTCAAAAAGATGAAAAACCTGATCGGGTCAAAATGAATGCGAGGAAAGTAAAAGTGAACACCTCATTGATGCGCCTTGTTTCTTTCGAGGAGATGATAATCATTGAATTGTCAAGGGTTTTTTACGTAACGCACACACTTATTTTGAGAAAAATAAAGAAAAACCTGTTTGTTGTGTTTTCTTTCCATTCGTCCCCGGCGTCAGCAGTGAGAAAGACCCCCCCCCGAAAACAATTCTTCAACCTCATAAGGCAAGTTTAATTCCTCTGCTTATGGTTAGCATTCGTTGTGAAACTTTTGCCTCTCTTGAAATTTCGCAAGGCCGATTAATCAGAAGTAAAAAATTTTTATGTCTGACAGCGCAAAGAACCGTCGGGCAAAGGCTATTTGTCTGCAGCAAATGAAAAGAAGAAAAACTCTCCGCCAACGAGAAATCGAAGCCACGGCACGAGTTTTTGGGCGGACATGCATCCGATAAAAACACAGTTTCATTTCTGCAATTTTCGTTTGAGATGGGTCCCTTCGATGCCTTAACTAAACCATTACCGAATTTTATGGTTTTTGTGTAAAACGTTGAATTAATTAAAAAAACTTTTTAACTTTCATGCATTTTTTCATGCATTGTTAAGTGATTTCACCTGATTTTCGATGATTTAAACCGCTTCCATATATTCGGTATTGATTATTTGGTCAAAACATCTTTGGAATTTGTCAGAGATGACTGATAATTGTTAAAAAGAAAGATTTAACATTTAACGGGAAAACATAAAAATGGTGTAATTCACCATTGTTGAAGACGACATTCATATGCGTGTGACTTGTTAAGGCAAGTAGAAGGATGTGTATTTCTTTTTGATCTTGATATCGAAGCCGAATCATTAATTGTATGGAAATTGTATATCGGTTATACCCGACTTTTCCGCGTTAATTATGCAAATTAAAAGATCATTAGTGAAATCCTACGAAATCCACATGCGGTTGATGACGATTGTTCGGAGCGGGATTTTAGATCTCCGTGGATTTTCCGGCGGGTCACATTGTTTTCGGTGAGCTTCCGAATACATTGTGTTTCCTTCTGAAATACGTCCGTTTTTTAATGTATCTATTTATGCAGCAGCGGCAACCCAAAAAAAAAAAAAAAAAAAAACGAATCACGAAAATACTTTGGAAAAGGACTGGCGAAGGTTTTAAAACAGGCACGGCAGCCCAAGCGCAATTCATTTATATTGAAATAAACCGGGATAAAAATGCAAAGAAAAATTACCACAAATATCGCACTTCCTCTTTCTCACAAGTTATATTGATTTTATCGTTCGAGTCCTGTCCTCAATGTTAGAGCGTCCGAAGAAAAAAAATCACCCTGCTGAGGCTCCAGCTACAGGAATGGGCCGAAATTGGGGATTTAATTTCTCAGGCATCGAATTGTACACGATCTGACAAAGCAGTGCTCACGGTAGGAAATTATATAAAGTATGATGGAAAGATTTCCTCTGGATATCCAAAGAAATCGACCGCGTTTGGGTCAAGGTATAGAGGTCCAGCTCAAATTGGCATTTCCTGCAAAATTCGCCGATAGAAGATGTGGTTGGATATCGTGATCTAAGTTCGCTAACATGCGGATACGGAAATATCGGAAACTGCCTGCAACGTTCAGAAAATTAAGATACCCAGAAGTAACCGCGATCATTTTTATTAAAATATTACAAAAAAAAAAAAAAATTAAGAATCGTTTAAATGTAACGGGGTTGGTTTAACACGAAGAATAACGCGAAAACTTCGGTTGGGCAACTTGGCTTACACAAGGTAAACAGTATTATGAATTAAACAAATTTATTTCTTCGCGTAATTAATAAAGTAAACGGGAATATTTACTATTTGAATTTAGCAGCACATTAAACATTTTTAGAATACAAAGTCTAAAACTTATCCTATCGTAAAAGAAAAAAAAAAAAAAAAGAAAAAAAAAGTTTCTTTAATAGTTTCAAGACCTTTTCAACCTCGTGCAACACGAAAGAAGGAAAGGAAAATAAACACACGTAACACTATGTATGTGAGACATTTTTATTTAAGATAAAAATTTTCATAGGTAACCTGCAATTTTCAAACATTTATTGCTCAAAAATGTTTTTCCTCCTATGGTTTAACACGTAAAAATAAAGTCACGATAAGCTCGTTAAGAATTAAACATGACAACTTTATTTTTGCTCTCGCAGATTTCGAACGTATTTTTAACACTTTGCCGTGAACCTGACACAACAGCACCCGTATGGAAATAAGGTTAACAACAACTGAAAATAGAACCCCGGAAGAATTTAGCTAATGATTTTTGGGCCCGAAGATGTAAAAGATTTCGTTTTTAAATATTTCCCTTGGATGTCGCCCCAAGAAAAACTTTATATTCCAATTCCTACAAAATATTTACATTTTTAAAAGTTATGCAACTTGAGGCATTTTAACTGGTATTCCAGAATTATTATTATCATATTGCGAAAAAAATGAAAATCTTTTCATGAACTGGAGAATCAGGTTTCTTGATTGATCACTACTAATAACATACAGTATTTTTTTTTGTTCTTATTTTGCCAGTATCACATTGTAACTCCAACCGGAGCTCTTTTAATTTTCTTTTTTGTTCCATTTATTTACAAAGCAAACGCTGTCCGAACAAATGCGAATATTCAATGAACGGATGATGATATTTCGCGCATTAATACTTCACCAAAGAAGGTTTATTAAATATTCGAGTCCAAATGGTTATTGACTTCGACGCTTATTTTTCAGTTGCTTTTAAACTAGACATAAAGGTAAATCGCTTGCAATTTCATTTTCCTCACGTCCATGTTGAAGATCTTTCGATGATAATATGATGATTGTGTACGGCAATTTTGGGTGGCCGATCCAATTTTTCATCATTTTCCTACGTTCGTCACTAATTTTCCGTATCAATCAGCCGAAAACCACGTTTATAGAATTTATTTTTATTTCGTAACCATGATAATTAAAAGACTTTTTCGTTACCCCATTTAATTGTTAACTCATATTTGATTAATTGCGAGTGATATACGAAAATTTGTTTCAATTATAGCTTTGCCATTTATGATACTTTTTGCGGTGGACAATAAAATCCACCACTCGGAAACCCAAATGGGTACGGATAACCTCTTACTAAATGGATTGAACATGGCTTTCAATATAACGCATTCGTATGGAGACTTTTTTTTTCTTGATAATAAAATTGTAGTACGTACATCCGTAATTTTTGGGGAATCTCATAGATTCGTGTAACTTAAATTGCCATAAATAAAGTTTTCTGTATCTTAACTAATTCAAGTTAAAAATAAATTCGTTTTATAGGTAATAATTCCGTTGATATCTGCTCCAACATAAGTCTGATTCCCAATCGCTACGAGTTTCATTTTTAATGATTTTTTAAATGGCGAAAATATTTAAAACTGACGCATTATTTGTTCTGCATTTATCATGTTTGATTTGATGCCCCATTTGCTGTTCTTTTAGTTACTGATGCCATTTTGACTGCCCCCAGACTTCTTTCTTAAGCCACTTTTTATTTACGATTCATGCCTTCTAACCAAAATGAATTTGCTCTTAACGAAGAGATTTTTTAAACTTTTTTTTATTTTTTAATTTACGCACCCAAATTGATTGTCAAAACGTGCTTGATATCATCGTCAATAACAGATCCTTGCTTTAAAAATACATAAAAGTCTGAAATTTGATCAAAAATGAACAATGTCAAACGCTCTTTTTAAAGGGCGAAGGTGAGAAGTTGGAACTTTACATTTGAACGTATTTATATACGGATGTTTGAAGGAAAAGACTCGGTGCTCGTTTCCTACTCCATTATGATATACTTCTGCCGTGAAATGTAGCAAGGTGAAAGTTTTTAACAATGAAGAAATCCAATGGAAAGACCATAAGACAAGGCTGCACATAAATTAGCCGGGAGGTAGAATACCATGTGTCTTATGTATTACGATTTTATCATAATATTGTAACTAAAAGGATGCCTCGGTCTATAATGTCCGATCTATTTATATATCTTATGTGTGCAACCATTTGTTCCATTACGGAGCTCGTAACTTGACAAAATTATACATCAGTAAATAACTTTTGCGTAATATCAGGTACAAATTTATAGCTCACGTTTCCGTTGCAGTATTTAATTATTATCGGTGTCAAATAAAGTGATCCGACCTTAGTTCATTAAATGTGTAACTGCACTAACCTAATACAATATCAAAAAATTGATTATGAATATTCGAATATTTGAATTAGAACTTTTATCTGTTGGACAAAGAGTTTGTGAACGGGTTCACGTGCTTCTTTGCGGCTTTCACATAACACATGTGACCGATCGAGCAATATTGGCAAATTCTCCATTTTATACACATGTATACACTGTATGATAGACACATACATTTATGTTACATCATTTCGTATTATTCATCATTATTTACCGCAAGCTCAGGATCATGAAGCATCCAATTTGCATAATTGCATAGCTTTTAACATTTTGTTTTGTGCATAGTTTAATTATTTTCCGCGTGCAGTCGCACATTGATTTACACGCATTATTTTTTTACGCGTTTAATATTTTACGATCCCCATTTCAATCTATCACCGATTTACACCACTTTCTTTTGCGTAATTTTATAACCCATTTCATATATTTTACATTTATTATTGTAATCAGTAATAAGGCAATTAATATAATTTTCATTTGTGAATATTAAATATAAAAATGTTTTTATATTTTAATAATTTCCATGGAACGTATAATTGTTTTATATCTATATATATCTATATATATTTTTCTTTCGTTATTGGTGAACAGCTTTTCAAGCGAATTTAGAATTGTTATAAGACAAATCAAAGAATGGATTTAACAATTTGAACATAATATATTTTAAATTTTCTTCCTTCTCACGTAGCGTTGAAATATTTAGTAGGTTCATTTACCGATCCCAATCGTCATAATTAATACTTTGGTTCAATTGTATAAACCAAACCCGTTCTTACCAATACAATAAATGTATTTTTTTATATGATTAAGCTGCCATACTTATCCAAGAGCGATTCTTTTAGTGGTTTTTTTTTTTTTTTTTTAATCAAATTAGATGCATTATGAAGTGAGGAATTTATATTTGTAATATAAATATATCTTCTGCTACTTCATAATAATATTTTGGATTTATATAAACTGTAATAACAGGAGAAAGGAAATTCACCGCGCCCATCTAATCAAGAGTGATAATGAGTTTCTGGTCATGTCATGTATTATATTCATCTTTTTTCGGTTATCTGGACTTAAAATATAGATATTTCATTATATTCTTCTTTACTTTGACAGATATTTTTTTTGTTATTTATTCACAAAACAGGCAAAAGCCAGAAATACAAAGCGTACACGAATTTAAAAAATATCTATAGGATATTTATTATTATAAGAGTGATAAAAATGTTTATTTTATTCATAGTACTATTCGTGCAAATGATAAACTGAATTGATATGATATTTAAGAAACAAAACAATTAATATAAATAATCACTCACGTTCGTTTCTCATAAAATAAATGTATTTCAAGTTTATTTCCGACGTCATAATTAAAATATTATCTGCGGCAGCATTATATATATAAATTTTTTCCCTTATGTAAAGTTTTAAATGTTTTAATCTTTGTGAACTTAGCATGTTTTGATCTATTGACAGTTTACAGATTTGCCTGCGAAATGCGAATGACAATGGAATTATCTGATTATAGCGACCGGAATAGAATATTTTAACATATTTATTTGTATATTCATAATACATGTATTAGGGGTCAGGGCCTAAATGATGATAATCTCGTAATAAGGATGGGAGGCGTCGTTTCGCTTGACCCGTCAACTGCTGCCTTGTTCTGCACTTTATAGAAGCGACCTCATTACCAATGGGTGACCTGACATCGATCAGGGCGTGGGACCGAAACTGAAATTTTCATTCGGCAAAATTTTAAGAATCAGTGACGAAATAAGGTTTCAGGCCGATTTGATTTTTAACTCTGTATCCAGTAATGTAGCCCACTTGATGAACCGGATCGACCGATGTAGAATTTCACATATTGATTTCCTTAAATGTTGTAATAAGGGCGTTGAAATGATATATATATATACATTTATACATTACAGATACATTCATGCATAAATTTTTAATTAATAAACGCCAAGACTTCCTTCATATATTTGATTTTTAAATGTACTACCAAAAAAAAAAGTAAGTAAAATAAACACGTGAAAAAACATCATTCTGGGACGATATTTAATCAAACATTATCAACCCATAAATAGTTTCGAAGATTTCAAAACCGATTGCGACTGAAAATAATGTAAAAAATTGTTGTCTTTCAAAGCGTTATTTGTTGAAATTTTCAGATATAAAACATGATCAAATTTACTTATCGATATGATATGTTTTATAAATTGATATAATTAATGATCAATTGTATGCAAGGAAAATCGCTATAAACACTGCGGATTAATTGAATTTTTTTAAGCAGCAACGATTCAAACAAAGAAAACAACTTTAATTTTAGCAAATAGGATATAAATAAAATGAAAGTTATTATACCTAGATGCGAGAAAATCGTAGCTTTTGCGACACGTACATTGTGCATATTATATGGGTGCTCGAAGGTTGTAAGTGGGGAATTTGCCAACCGGCTCGTTGGGGCCGATCCACTTAAAATGCCTTTTTCTCTGCCGTGCACCGTCACGAGCGCATATATTGCAAAATTTTGCCCCTGCACTTTATGGCGTCCTTTGAGAAGACAATTTAGGTATTTAAAAAAAAACACGAGCAAGCAAAATACATGAATCACGTACATGCCTTGCAGAGCAATGAGAAAACGTTCGATTAACGCCAATTTTCCACGTAGGTTCATTCAACTTTATAACCAATCCGTTGCATTTCTCTCATACACGTAAAATTCGCGATATCTCATGTAAATGATATCCATTTGTTGCGGGAAAAGCGCGAAGAAAACTTTTTTCATTAATTAATCCCGTAATTAGCAGATAAAATATTTCTTGTTGGTTCCTAAACAAAAAATTTGGCATGAATAAATAACATATTTTCTTATTAACACCGTGGACGCATTTTTCCTCATTATTTTTCCGTGGAATTGAAGTTGGTTAAAAATTATTCCGCATGCTGATGACGAACCATTTCTAAGGTACATGCCGATGAATGCCGAAGAAACCGGAATTGGTTATTTATTTAAAAATTGTTATTAGATAATAGGCGAAGAGTTTTGGGTCAGTGAATGGTGCTTTAATTTCTCTATTCGTTGACGTAATCGCTGCTTTGAATATTATCAAATTCGGGTAGGTGCAAACGGTGGTTGCCGTTCAGGTACCACAGATCGCATTTGCAACGCTGAACACCTCCTGCGATGCACTTTTGGAGTCTCTTTTCGTTTGAGCGGCAGCTCGGAATGCGAGTCGACGTTTGCAAAATTCTGATGTTTGTTCCACGTTTCTGGTTCCGCACGCATTTTCACGCTGGGTTTTTAATGCGCAACGCAATTGTCGCATATAAGGAATCCGTCGCAAACGATGCTTTTATTGCAGGATCGCAAGAAAGCGACACAAGTCGGAGGCTTGTGGCTAACTCCCGCCATTGTGAATCCGTTTTGTGCTCAACATAACGAATGCGAGGCCGTCTTAATTGTCGTAAAATAAATAATATAGATGTCTTCATAAGTCGAAATGCCAGCAAATTTCGGTGTGTTGTGTCATCAAACAAATTTAACTCGCGGCAAACGATCTATGCGCAGTTTTTGTATCCTCTTTTGGTATTTCTACTACCAGAAATTCTAATTCAAGGTCTACGGCGTTACATAATTTCCAGTTCATCTTTCTCTGCCGCACGTAAAGCGTTCACATACTCTAATGGATTATGTATTTTGCTTAGTTTGATTAACTTGTGATTATTTTCTTGTTCACGAATCATGGTTCCGTGCCGATGAGATGTATGTCCGGTGAAAGAAAAACGATTTTATTACGTACGTAATGAACCGAAATAAAACGCCTCACGAATCGGCCATCAATAATAGGATTATATAAGACCCCGATGAATGAATCAAAGCAGGCGAATGTTCAGATAATGTATTTTATATTAGTGAGAGAAGAAAGGCTTTTTGCGGTTTGTAGGAATGGGATTCTTTCTCTCCAGCATGTCAAAAAACGGAAAACTTTTGCGTGTGTTAATGCGTAATACGATGACGGTGCTTTTGTTTAGGATCATTAATATATTTTGAAATATAAGGAACTGGATCTAAACATTTAGAAAAGACCTGTAAACTGACACACAATCTCCACAATCGGAAAAAAAAAAAAATTTAAGTTGATTTACTAAAGTTAATCAAGTTTTCATATCTAGTCAGACTTGTAGTAAATATTGCAGTCACTCGACCTATGCTTTACTTTTAACAAAAAAAAAAAAAAAAGCAACCGGTCACTGTTCTCCTTCGAATATCTTCCATTACCACATACACTTGGAAATAACGTGCAACCGAAATTGGGTTTTTCATTTCGTTCTCTCGAGGCAAAATTATTGCCTTATTATTCCAGGTTACATATTTAAATCCTCATGATTACAATCCATACCTATAAACTGTAATTAAAAGAGCGATATATCAAAATGCAATTTTTTAAATAATTTTTTTGTCTTTTGAGAGGAGTTCAAAGACTGCTTTCGGTGGGTAAGACCAATTATATAAGATTCGAATAACCCAAAAATTTTCCATGCACGTATCAGACAAAAAGAACGACAGAAAAACTGATTTCAATATCTCCTAAATGATTTAAACGCAAATAACGGTTTTTATCTAAAGTCTTCGTTATTCACGTTTAAAATTCTATATAACGGTGTAAACCTTTAGATGGGGTAAAAACAGTCTCTCAACTGAAAATGGTAAAATATTTTTTTAAATTCAAATAGTAAACTGCGGGATGGAAAATACCGAAAGCACTGGTGGAAATATTCGATGCATACCACTTTATATTGTTTCCACGCCGAAACAATACATTTTCTGCGTCATTACTAAGCACCTCCTGGTTCGCGTTCGTATGTAAAAAAATTTCAGAAAGAATTAAAGATCCGATTTTTCTTTTCATGACATGCATTATGTAAAATGTAAGCGGCTTTAAAATCTGACGCCAAATCCGAATTTGTGCAGAGTAAAATTACAATTACCGAAAGTAATCGCGATCGGTCGACAAAATAAAGATCGTTTTGATCAGGTCACGGTCAAGAAACTTAGCTATAAATATTGACCTTTCCTTGATCGAATTGTATCTTACACGAACTCGCAATAATTTTCTACTTGTATCTTCAAGCGCTCACAATTGTCGCCGCAGCCTTAAATTTCGACATAAAAATCGCGAAGAAAGAACTGAATTCTAAAGAGGCAATATAATTTTCCTTTATCGTAATACATCTAACAGCAGTTTGACGAGTTACAAAGATGGAATTAAATCACAGGAATGCGACAAAAAAAATAAATAAATAAATAAATAAAAAATTATGAATGCCGTGATAAAAGATTTATATCGGAAGCCATTAAAAATCGAAAACGCGCACAGAAGCCGAGCAACAATGCGAGCAGGTGATTTGCTGTTTTTATCTAGGAGCGGAATTACGTCATCGTGTTTCGATTTACAAATCGAATGATGCCGTTTAAGATGGCGACCGATGCTGCGGATTGTCGGAGGAAAACTTAATTTATGTAAAATATTTTTAGTGAAACGAAAAAGCTTAATTATTCTGTGAGGTAAAAGTAATAAGAATTTAATCCTGTCTTTGGGTTTCTGTGTCATTTTGTCGTTAATTAGCATGAGAGAGATAAAATTTCACTTAGAATAACGTGGTTGCTCCGTTGCCCACGATATATTTTTACAAGTTTTATGGCGAATCACGAGCTGCACGACGAAGATCAATGACATGATCAAGATCAAGGAAATTTTTTATATTCCCTCAACGAGAATGGCAAATGTCGGTTAAAACTTGACTTCCGCTTAAAGTCCAAACGTTTTTATTTTATTTTTATTTGAATTTTTTTTTTCACAGAAAAACAGAATCTTTCGATGAATCTCCTCTTTTTCTCACAGTTTATGGAGTTGTCTATGTATCTGTGAACTTTGAAGACCTTAAAAACAATGCAGTATAGACTGTAATTATTTACATTTTCAATACATTCGTATTTATATTTCCTTTGGGAAAATTTTTAGCAGTGCATCATCAACGTTTTCAAAACAACATTTTCAACACTGTCTTTGGAAGTATTTTGCCAAATTCTGCACTCCGACTTTATTTCTGAATTCTCAGATATCAACAATAAATTATTTTACTTATTATGGAAGTAGTTCAGTTATATAAAGAAAATTATTAAAAACTTCTTGTCAATCCATATGAAATTTTAATTGTGGACGTCTTGTAGTCGCTGGCATTAATGGAAATATTTATAATTTCGGACTTCAAAAAAAAAAAAACGTTTAGCTTCATAACGAATTAAGAGTGGGACAATGTTTAAAAAGAAGAAAAAATAAATTTGCATATTATTTAATGTTCATAATAGAATATGAAAAAAATTATAATGTTTTAACGATGTTTTTAGTTTGCAATACATGCGGAAATATTAATAATTTATCAACAACATATTTATGTGAATAATATATGCGATTTTCTTGTTGCTGATATTAAATAAAATAAATCATAGATTTATAGCCGAATATTTAACATGTTAATATTAATAACAATTATCATATTAAAAGGAAATAAATTTTGCATTATTTTTAATAGCTTTTTTTGTTGATAACTTCTAAAATTAGTTAATATTAATTGATCAAATTTGAATATATTTAGCTGAATGAGGAATTACGATAATTATTACAATTCTAATTTGTTCTTGTATTACTTGTAAAATATATATTAAAGGAATTTCAATGGGTTTATCTTTGCAAATAGTATCCTCTTTTAAATAGTGAAACAATTTACTTTCTTATAATGCAGAAAGTAAGGAATTATTATGTAAAGTAAAATTTTGCTTTTTCTTTTCCAGTTTATTCGGCTCATAGTCAAATATGTTTTCTTGTGAAATAATGCGAACTTCCATTAAAAACCAAAGATTTTTTTCATCAAGTTTGATAGTTATTCTGAACAAATTTTGAGTTTGGTAAATGGTTTGAAAAAAAAAACAAATAGCGTAAACCATTACTGCATGCTGAAAGCCAGTACTTATTGGTATTTAAATCGTCATTTTAATTAATCAAAACGAAATAGACAAAGAGGCTGTGTTTGAGATAGAAACTAGTTATTGGGAAAAAAAATTAAGGCCTTGCATGAACATAATATGTTATTCCGGTTTTATTTACATGACATGTTTGCTTCATTTTGATTTTGCATATGAAGAACGATATTGACAGGAGACTGATTTATCTATGGTAACTGAATATTAAAACTGAAAGAAGTCCAGTTAATTCATTCTTTGTGACCTTTAATTTCATCTCTTTACACGATAATTTGACAATCTCACCTATCATTACTCCATTATTGGGAAAAGTGCTATGTTCGATATTATAAACCATGCTTTGCTTATTTCAGTTGATTTAATATGTATATTAACTCATTGATTTTGCATCTGGTTTTAAGATATGGAGTAATCCATAGTAAGCGCTTATTCTATATCCAATGGATTATTGGTCATCCTTTCATTGATCACAGAAAATTTTCTGGATCATTCTTTTGGTAATGTTAATTACTCTCTGTAAAAGGTGAATTACGTACTTTAGGTTTAGGAGCCTGACCCGAGTCATGACGCACATTACAACAAATTACCGGATGGTATTCGCGAGGAACTGCTTAAAGCAATTGCTTGCAGCCTTTCTTAAAGAATTTTCCTACATTGTGTGCTTCTGTCATTAACTTTCACTATCATTCAGTTTGGACTACTTGTCTAAGAATCATGTCGGTAATGGGATGCATCAAGTCGAACCAGATAAAAAAAAAATATTAAATTTACTGCAGTTTATACCCTAATCGCTTGCAGCAAGACATTTCCTCTGCTCTTTTCCAATTAATCCACGCTGCGTTGAACGTCCCAATTTCAGTTATGTGAACGGGATGTAATACAGGCGAAAAATTTCGCAGTCTTCACGGGCTGCCTAACGAGAGTAAGAAAAATGAACTTTACAACACGGAATTTTCACTAACTAAAACCAAAATTTTAGGATTGAAACTCTGAAAATGTTCTTCTTCCGGATGCTCATGCTCCTTCGCAAGGCAGAATATTACGTGCTACGCAAGGTTCATACCTTTGACCTTTGACAATCGCTGGATGGCTGTGAATGATGGTTTCACATTGCTTTGAGGTAACTTTCCCAGAAAATTCTGACTTCATGCACAGCTTGCTCATCTTTCAAACCTTAAATATAGGATGGCACCGAATAATAATATGGAATTCTAGTCAGCTCGGTCAAACTGCATCATTCATTTTCTGATGAGAGGCAATATTTTTAAAAATTAAAATTAAATATTTCCGCTTTTTTTGATAAGTAAAAAAATTAATATCGATTTAATTTAATAAGGAATTTTAGCATGAGCACTGTTTATATGAGAATTTATCCATATTCAAATTAGATAGTTAAACAAATTTCCGGCCCCATTTAATGCACGGTATCTTTTTAAAGAGAATTGCTATTAAGCTAATCCTGAAAATATATCGTTTAGATCAGACAAGACCGTATCGTTAAAAACATCGGCTTGAATAGGTCTCTTTGAGATCAAATGTAAGTTATCATTCACTAAATTAGACTTTTTTTCTCAATCCCCTAAACTGAGGTATTTTATTAGTAAATTTGAATATGTCAGAGGAGGAAAAAATATAATTAAGAAATGAGGAAAAGTCCGTGATCGGAAGAATAAAATTGAAGATTTCCATTCATTTTGATTAATGGGATATTAGTATAGAAATTTCCGTTGACATTCATAAATTAATAAATAATTATCCATCATTAACGAGATGTAGTGTCTGACGATTACCAGACTAAATAATTGCGGTTGAAAATAAATTGGCTTAAGGGTGAAGAGAAAAAAGGAAAGAGTGAAAATGCTACCGAATATTATAAAGATAGGCAATGCCCTGAGGAACGTGTTAACTGTGCAGAGCAAGAATGTGTAATTTCTATGTATGAGAAGAATTTATTTGATCTATCGATTTAAATTAACTGTAATATAATGTGATTTTTTTTTTTTTGTGTATTTCATTTTTGTGTGCGTATCTTTTATGATGTAGGAAGCACTACCGTAATATGAAACTTTTTTGCGCGCACTTATAGGTTTTCAATCGGATGCGGGATATTATCATATCGTTTACAATGCGTTACATTAACGTTTAGAGTATCTGTAGGAAACCGGAAGAATACGTAAAAAAATAAAATGTTTAAATCTTTTATAACGAACGCGTCACATGTTAAGTTGTTTTATCCCGCGTACTATGTTAAAAGTAAGAAAATTTAAATAAGACGAATAAAAACAAGTATTTACAATTTAGTTAAAATTGATTAGTTTTATGCGTTCTCAGATCAAATTATTTAGGGATGAAATAACTAGTAATATTGATAATGGCAAGACGATTTACAAAGGTCCATGTTTGACAACATTAAAGTAGGTGAGGAAATTTTAGAATTTAAAACTAAACAGATTTGACCTATTGATGGTAAAAGTGGTTTATTTCGATAGTAACAAATGTGCAACAACATTTTAGTCAATATAAATCGATTTATTTCCATTAGGTGCAGCATGAACGACAGAAATATTCCGATTTTATATTCTTTTTTTTTAGATGGAAACAGTAAATAATGGCACGGGTCAAAAGTGCATGACCTCTCGAACCTCCGCGGGACGTTGAAACTAATTTGCAAAAGCGGTTTTACTTCAAAGGAAGAAGATAGCAGACTTCAGTAATGAACATTGTCAGAGAGCAAAGCGAGCCGAGAACTTAAATTGTATGAGGAAGGATTAAGAACTCAAGTTTAAAAAATTTGCATTTGTTATTGCATTCATAATGCAAGGTGAGTTTTGTCATGAAAGCGGGTTTTATCCAAAGAGTGAAGATCGACCTCACACTGGGCGTTGCCCTATGCACATTGTCCATCTCATTTTCCGGACGGGAAAGTTGTTTCATTTACCCACGTATAAAAAGCAATAGATGTTTCGCATTTACACAAAACGGGCAACAAATAACAGAAATTTAGGGTTATCAAATGATTAATATTAGTGCATCTGTACAAATTATATAACGATTTACGCGAAATATGATACAAACGAAATATTAACAGAAATAAATCTTTTTATCACTAAGGCGTTGCCAAATGTTTTTCATTCTGTATGCCCAATGGATTCATTTACATAATCATAAACTGCATAAAATTTGTTTACAATTGTCAATTTTATAGAGAATGATTGAGGAACGTGACATTGGTTCAGAAGCGAATATTCCGAGTGCTAAAAGCGGAAATCTTTAAAGGAAAAAGAAATCACCCGAGTTTTGACAACGCTAAAAAGTCATTTAGAAAAATGACTACTTTTGTTATTGATGTTAATAGGAAAAATTTTAAAATAGGAATTTAAATCAAGGGCAGGCAATAAACTACAGGAGAAAATTGCCTGGTTCGTATTTTAAAACAAACATTCGATGTTGCAAATTCATCTAATATTGGCAGTGACAGCGAGAAAGCGTGCCAGATACTGAATAATTTATTATGAAGAATGAATATTGCCAAGAGAAGAGCAAAAAAACCTGTATAGTGAAAAATTTTAATACAGAAATTTACGCAATGTCTTTAGGCCGAGTTAATTTTCTTGATTTCGTTATGAATAAATAAAAATAGATATTATTTTTCACTATAGAGTAATGCCGTCGAATTTTCAGCTTAAAAAAAGAGAAATGATATATTGGGGATCCCGTACGGAATAACATGGAGTTGTCACTGTAAAGAAAAAGAAAAAAAAAACAAAAGACCTGTCATACAATTTAACAACTACATCATTTTATGACATTTGTTATTATTACGATTACCGTTGAGCGGGCGAGGCGAGCGCTGCTCGTTGAAAAATTCGGAGCGCGGCCTCGGGGAACTAGAATGTTGTTGCCACGACGGTCGGTGAAAGCAAAACCGTCGCTATCGATATTTTAACCTTTCGACCCTAAGTCGGTGTAAGATTTTGATGTAACAGACGGTAATTTAGGAAACCGGAACACTTTTGCAGAGCGGGATGCACATTTTAGGTAATACTCTCACAATACCGCCATCCGAAGTTGAATCCTTAAACATTTTTCCACCTTTTAAAACCGTGATTTATGGGCCGATTCCATAGTTGGAAGGTGGCTTAAGAATTCTCAGGTAAAATTAAAAAATGCAAACGGAAAATTTTGTATTTGCACATCCGATATAAGGCACTTTGGACGAATTACATGAATCTGTAGGCATAGCAAGATCATCCAATTATTTTTTAACATATTCTTTTTAAATGTTACTTTAAATGCATTAAACTCAGGTCTAGATGTTACAAATTAAACTCAGTTTATGATAAAAACAGGACTGAAATTATTTAAAAGTCAAAGGTAACGGAGCAGATAGTTCTCAGATGCCTTTAAGATTATTTAATTCCAGAATCTAATTCTGTCCGTAGGTTACGGCATAACGATATTTGCATATGCAAAATTAGAATATTGCAATAATGAATCCCGGAAGTTCTTCGGTACATACAAGCTTCTTAATAACTTTAGAATGAATTTTAACAATAACAGATGTGAAAAACGCAAAAATTCTTAAGGATTTTTATATAAAGTGGAGAATTTCTGATGAACCGGTATTTTCGCAATTCAGTTTTCTAATCCATTTAGGGAATCGCGGTTTACGGTTGCGATGATTAAAGAATAATACATCATTCTCGGTACTTCTGTCATTGCAAAATAATTTGAAATTTTAACAATACCTCTTGGTGTACAGGATGACCCGGGCCAGTTAAAGTGGGGAAATCGAGGCACCAGTTATTTAAAGAGTAGAAAATTTCAATTTAGATATAAAGAACAAAAATAACTAGTTGTGCTATTAATGTACGTTCTTTGAATTAGAGCAATTAATAAGAGCTATTTGCTCCGCATTTTACAATTCTAAATTTTAAGCCAAGTCTTACCTTTTTGACAGGATTTCCTTCCTTATTCAGTATTTCAAGAACAATCGGGTTTCGTTTTTCTTTTAATTGTTTTAAAACTTGCATAATACCTACTTAATTAGGTTCAACTAGAGAATAATCGACCATTCTTCAACTTCAGAAGTTAATTCTCGTTATGCGTTTAGGTCAAACAGCAATTCGTTTCTTTTTTCCTTATAATGCCAGACAAACAACATATTCCGATTTTTATTTATCTTTGTTCAGTTTATTATTCTGAAACATATTTATTCGATTTAATTTTTTTTTTTTTACTGCATTTGATAGCTCAATATTAATTATTACGGTGAAGTTTTTTTTTAACATCCGCTAACTTAAGAGTTCACTATTTTTGCCAGGTTTGACATCAATTTAACATTTATGGTACAGTTAGGTTAATGTGGCATAGTAACCAGATTCATAAATATTTTATCGGTTTTTCTGTGCAAATAACATTACATAAAGCACACAGATGACATTTCAATCTCATCATTGGCTTTTAGCCTCATTTAAAAGCGTTTCGTTATTTCATCGCGGCTAAGCATAATAATTAAAATTACACAATAAAAAAGCAGACTTGTGGAGTAAAAATTATATGAATACACTGATGGACAGCTTCTTTCTTTCTTCTCATGGCGTTGCTTTGCATTATTTGTTTTAATAAGGGTAGATATCTGTCGTACTTATTAGATGTTCCATTCAAAGCATTTTTTCTCAACTACTTATGTGTTACACATCTGAATTTGATTTATAATACCTGATAGTTAGATTAAAAACATGGCAATATAATCATTCATTCAATATAAATCATCAAACTGAAAAGTCACTTTTAATGAAGTTTTCTGTTTTTAATTACTGAAAAAGTTAACATTCTGAGAGTTGAAATATTGATTTTTTTTTTACTCGTGAATCCCACATTCAAACAAATATAGTTAAAAGTTCATGTACCAGTACTTTATTTAACTTGAAGTGAAAAATTAAATTTGTTTATTTTACATAAATATCGTCAGCATATAGTGAATATTAAGAAACGTAGCCTAATCGAAAGAATTTCTGTAAAATGCCCTTTTTTTATGTTATACATTTTATTTTTTCAGTTTATGTATAAATTAATTAATTTCTGCGAAATGCAAATCCAATCATTAAATGTAAATATTTAAATTAACATTTTTATGCATGTATTTCTCTCACTAAGCACGTATTTTTTTGAGCGCATAGTTTTTTATCTTCGTTCAGAAGTCATTTCATTTATCGTAAATTGCAGTACCAGTTCTAATTATGACATACATGAAAATGTTCTTTCTTTACATTCAGTGTTTTATCCATGGCGATTTTCGAGTGTTTTCCCGGCTGGTTCGTCCTCGAAATTTAGTTTTCTTTATTAATCTCTAATTAATAATAATAATGTCTCGTTATTCACTTGCATCGCCATAAAATGCAATTAATCCTGCGGCCTTTTTTCCACCATAAATTAATTGCATTCCGATTTTCAGAACAGTTTTGCATTACCATTCCCTCTCTGTCCTCATTTCACATCGCAATATTTTACTTAAACATTTGAGAATTATAAATTTCTAACATTAATTAGATAAGAGGAGTTATGCAAGGCTTGAATTATGGAATCATTTTCATTCTTCTTTTGTCTTTTTCAGTGTTTATTCTCGCATAATTCGACTCATCCTTTAAGTTTTATCCATGGTTATTAATTAAAATTCTTAAATTTATATTTGTAAATTTCGCTTGAAAATTTTCCCATTATAATATCAGTATCAGTTACCATTCTTTCATAGGTAATTAAAATTTCAAGCACTTATTTAATTAGCTTTTTCTTGCCTTTAGAATTTATTTTGAAATATCTGCACACATTTAACGTATAATAAAGAAATATAATCACATTTGTCATAAGGGCTTTCTCTGTAAAAGAGTAGAATGATAAATGTTGAGGATTTTTCACTGTCAAACATAATTTGCTTGCATGAAAAATTCATGGATATATGCAATTAAATCATTATACTAAATTTGTTCTAGTAAAATCAGTCTTAAAGATAATGACAATATTTAAATTTTATTTTGATCAGTTACAAATCCAAATTCATAGTAAAGGTATTCGAGATGAAACATTTTTTTCGATTTACTACCGACAACTTTGCAATTAACTGCAGGATGGAATTTTCAAGATATACGAAAAATATTAACAAAATTATCAAGTTTCGTCTCTAATCTGTTCATTATTTCATTAATATTATAAATTCTATACAATAATCAATGCATTTTCTAAAAGATGGAATTTTTTCAGACTGCTTTTAGCTTGTCGAGTTATAAGCTAACGAAATAAGTTAATTTGACATCGCCCTGATAATTTCCGAAATGTTAACAAACATTAATTTCCATGTTTGATATTAGAAATGTTTCAGACATTTAAACCAAAAATTTAAAAGGTGATTCCTGATATTTTCTTATTGCTGAAAATATATTTGTTGATTCATTGCGGGTAAGGGCATTAATTTAGAGACTTAATAGAAATTAATTGAAAAAATTTGAAAAATATTGGCAAACATTTCTGTTTGTTATAAAGTGGCACGAGATATACTTTTTGTATTTCAGTTACACTGGACATGTTAGATAGAAGTTCTGAAAGAAAGAAAATTTTAGTTAGAAAGAAGTTAGAAAGAAATTAAAATTTTTCATGAATCATTTGGTTAAAAAGATGATAATAATAAATTAAATAATTTTAAATAAACATCTTTATACATGAATTACGATTTTTTCTATTGTTGGAATGCACTCTATTATCTATTCTCGCATTCATTTCTAAACTAAACTCATTTAGCAAAAGTAAATTTCATTTCAAATCCTCTGGGTGTATTATATTTCGTTAGGCGTTTTTCGTGTAATAGATCAGAAATTGATATGGCATTGTATTTTCTTTCCTTATACATTCCAAAATATTTTCAAAATCGTGTTGTGAGAAAAATCCAGATTAAATTTGAAATTTGCTTTATGTGTAATACTTTTAGTTGTAAGATATTAGTTGCAAATTCTTTTATACGTCATTAAATTAAATAATTTATTAAGATGAAGTTTTAGGTTTCAGATTTTCGGTTTTCAGATTTGAAGAAATAATCTGAAACAACATAATAAATTGCCTTTTTTAAGACAAACTTTATACACCATATTATCTATTTATTTCTATGTCATAATGAAAATTGTAATAAGCAAATAAAACATCATCATTAAATTCTATGTCTCTAATTAAATATATATGAAAAAAAAGTTTTGTAATAGAAAATTTTTATTTCATCCGAGAGATTCTGTTCAACGTGGTACATAATTTTAAGAGGATTGTATCTTGTTTAGATTGAAAATTTAATTATTGCGGAACAATAATTATTGCTTCAACAGACCTAATTATTTAATATTAAAAAATTATTATTAAGAAAATAGCAATCTGAATACGTATTGAATAATAAAAAAGTCCATATCAAATAATTATCTTAAATATTTATTTTGAATGTTAATTTTTTTTTAAGTTTTTGTTATATTATTCCGGTATAAAATTCTAGTAGAATTACAATGAATTTTGAATATAAAATTATATGCATAGGATCTAATGATTCAAGGACTATGAAAAGTATCTTTTTTCTATCAAAATGCATCGCGAGATAAATGAATTTTTACACTTCAAATAATAGCTCATTAATTTTATCTGAAATAAATGTACATCCTTGGTGTTACGTAAACAATTTTCTTTTAATGTTTAAAAATATTTTTAAAAATTTTTTTTTCATTTAAAATAATTAGGAGTTAACATCTTACATTATGTAAGATGGTACTGAAGAAGAACAGACCACGCAGATAAAAATCTTTCTATAAATCTCTCACTCTGTTTCTTTTTATTCTGCGAAGGAAGTACAATGAATAGAGTAATAATTACATTGTTTTACACAAACCGATTACATCTAGTTTAAGATTGCACCTCATGTAATTGAGAATTAGGAAAGTATTTATAAATTCTTAAAAAAAAAAAAAAAAAAATTCCCCATGATACATTATGGTTGAATGATGTCATTTTCTTATATTATAAAATGTATGTTTTTTTTATAATAGCTTTTATAATAGCTTTTGAGGTGAAGCAAAATGCACACTGAAGGCGCTCCTAATATTTATGGTAATATACATCCTCAGTTTTTTCTAGAGGTAGATTATTTTATAATTAAAGTATGTGACTTCTAAATAAGACCAGAAAATAATTTGGTTTGATGCGAAGAAATTACAATTATGCTGTATGCTGAATAATATTAAGGCAAGGGCTTTAACACGGCTTTGATAACCCCGTAATTAGATGCATCTCTTACATTGAAAGAGTTCTAAAAACACGCAAAAAAACCAGCATTAATCCGAAACTCTAAACGTTAAACTCGAAGAATATTCATCCCTGCAGAAAGTAAAACTATTAAAAATCAATCTAATTTTTTTTTTTTTTTAAATAAAATAAGTAGGTTAGTTCAAAGATCAGCTATCTATGCTTAATCCGAAATAAAAATATTCAGAGAGAGAATTTAAGGTTTCAAAAGCCAGTCATTTTATTGTTAATGGTGATGCCGAAATGAAACTTAATTAGTACTGAACGTTTCAACAGGTTCTGGCCATCATAAATTGTGGACGAGTGCGAGGATTATGATGCATTTCGGAACAGACGCTTGATTTTCATGCTCTTGACTTGGTGAGGTGAACCTTTGGGCAACGCAGGCATTTAGGATCAGGTTTTATGCAGTTCACTTCCAACATTGTAAGTTTCACGTTTTTCGAAAATGAAACGAATGATCTTCCTTCCTGTGCCTACCCCATTCCTTCACATCATTAAAATCTTTTTTATAATTTCTATAACTCCGTATGTTTTCGCAATCATTTCCCATCACGAGTAAGAATGAAAGCGTTTCTGTTAAAAATTATATAAATATTATAATTTAAACCAAATTTTTTTTACGTATCGTTCGCGATTTTAAATCATTAATACGAGTGTAATACTTAGGGGTCAATTCGAATTCGATTCCATGTATAATTAAAATGCGAATGAAATTATATATGGCGCATGGTAATTATATATTCCGTTTTGGTTGTGCCTGAAAGAAGGTACGATCATATATTAAAGAGTTCGATATCATTACCAAGACCTTGAATGTGCAAATATGCCTCATAAGAATTTTGGTTTCAGTACTGGCATTTACATAAATATGAGCATGGACATTCCTCTTTCAGACACTCATTCATATGCTTTTGTGTATTAATTGATTATTTACCATATATTACAGGTGCACGTGTTCGTTGTGATAACAAGACCCATCGATATTTCGATTGTGAATTTTTGACATCTTGTCCACAGCCCATATGGTTAGATTTGAGTTAGATGATTTTCAGTCCCCATTACGTCAAAGCGTCTTCATTTTGGGTGCCCTTCGGTTTTGCTCCTCCGCATCGATTGTGAAACATTTTCGTTATGCAATGGATTTTGGCGGCAAACTTGCTCTCCACCCGATCGACGGAATTCAGGGCATGAACGAAGACGAAGCTCGCACATTCGCAGAAAGTGATTTAGACTCACCGACGGTAATCAACATTCTCTCTTAATGCCTCAACTCGTCCTATTCAATGACCCGGTCACACATGGGTCACTTGCCTAAGAAATACCTGAAAAAAAGTTGCCTCTGTTTCGTAAGCAACGAAAATGCAGGCAGTTTAAAGATGTTTCTGCAGTTTTTTTTTATTCTTTACCTGATATCGATAGCACCATCGCGGTAGTTTTCCTTCTGTTTCCAAGGGGGTCAGCTGAGACTAGGTCGAATACATAATATTTTATTAGCCCTCTCTTCTCAATCTGCGCAATACAATTTTTATAAAATTTTATTCGTGGTTTGACACAATCTACATCATAATATAACTTTTCTATGCCATACCTAACGTACGGTGTAACAACTGAGAAATAAAACTAATTACGATGGGCTTGAACATATAACTTTTCACTTTAGTAAAATTTAATCACATATTTTGATAGAGAAGGATATATATATATTCACTTTAAAGAAGAAATTATTGATATGTTAACGATGTTATATATCTGAAAAAATAAATATAGATTCTTTTCCTTCGCTGTAAAGTTAAATGCTTCCGTAGGGTAAATATTTCTTCTATATCTGACATTTAGTTAATGATGAATAATACGGCGACTCTCGTTCAGACTAACCTTCAGACATTAAAATTGCTATTTATTCTTAAAAATATAAATATTGTTTCAACAGAGGCGTTCACCAATCTACGGAAAACATATAAATATCAAAATGGTGACGGCTTAATACTGTGCTGTTATATTGTCTTCGAAATGTCTTTTCGGTTCTTTTCCTCAGTCCGTGTCTATTTGCTTAGCGCGTTTTTACGTTTTTTTTTCGAAAATGTTACGCGAAAAAGCATTTTGTATTCTTACCATTATACCGACGAACTCCTCATCTGGATAACCAAAGCCAAAAATAAAACTTCGCTCAAAATTAATATTAATTAATTCAATCGAAGTGAAAAACTTTCGCCAGAAGTGTTGCCAACGTTGAGTAACTATCATCGGAGAGATAAAAAGGACTGCTATTAACATTAATAGCCACGAGTTGAATCTATAATCATTCAAATGATGTGAATCACAATTTTAAAGAAAGAAGGAATTAAACTGGATCGATTACCTTCGGGAATGATATAACGGGATTAGGTTGGATAAAAAGAGTTTTCATGTCCATCAATTGCGGGGAAAACTCTTAACGACTTTAGGATGTGCTTGAACCTTCTTTTCTTCTTTCTTTTTAATACCTTTATAATTGGCCGATTGAATGGTTTCATAATACATCACCTAAACATGACAGCCGTTCCCTGTCAACTCTGTGTACTCTTCGCTCGTTTATTCATGAATGTATGAAGTAACCAAGAGAATCGGTAGACATTCTTACCCTGTCACATTAAAAAGCAGCTTAAACACCTTTCTCTCGTTTCTGTAAAAACTAAATCGTCGGTTAATCCTTCATTAACCGGTTGATGGTTGGAACCGATTGGTTCTTTTGTTACATGTCGAAATTCACGGACAATACAAAGGTTAAAGTTTTTACTAAGCTGAATTTTAACGCTCTTATCTATCTAACCACATGTTTCGCGTTTTTTTAAGCAATCAGCTTCGCAGACTTAGCTCAGTTTACATCAATCTTCGGTTTCTGTCTCCTCACGAGACCATTGGCAACGCTTACATAAACATTATACAAGAAATAAAAGAAATAAAAAAAAAATCTGCTTTCAACCACTTGGGACTCCAGGATCCTCATTAACAATATAAATCGAAGGTCAGATTCAGCCACATATTATAAATTTTATAGACAAGCGCATATGATAATGTATTATATAATTTTTAAAACTGGTCTGTATTATTAGTTTCATAACAGAAAGACATTTCATATATTGTCGCCCTTGGATTACGACGATTATATCAGACATTAACATATATAATTGTATTGTTTGCATCGTATAAGAATCGTTTACGTGTTAATAACTCATCGGCAGCAATGCTGATTATCCGGTAACATAGCTTGTAAGAGAAAATATGGAAATTATTTTTAGATGAAAAGAAAATTGCCACATCGCCGGCATACCATAATGCGTGGTATAACATATTTGAAAAATAATCCATAGACAATATATGTAATGTTCTATTTGGTTTTGTCGTAATAGCGTAAATTTAAATAATTTTGGAGATTCCTGGGATGAGTTTAATAAATTACCAATAACGTTATGTAATGCATTGCTAAGAGAACGTTCAAATGAAGCTGTTGCACAAAAAAACCATTCGTAACTGGTGTAGGACATTAATCTTGGTGAAGACGCGGAGATACACGGACGAAAGAAAACAAATAATACCTTTTGTTTCGTAAATTACTGTTAATGAGAGTAACACGTTTAACAAATGAAGGAAATCTCAAATCCATTTTAAAAACCACATTCAAGGGCTCGGGCAAAAGTGGTTTCAGTCTGATACAACCGATGGTCGACACTGTAGTCTTTTTCCGTGTGCATGCATTTGCGGCCTACCATTCACACAACATTCTGTCCTTTCTTTCTCAATCACATACAACCGAAAAATTTCTTTCGAAAATTAGGTTCAGACGGAATCATCGACCATCACTGCCAAAAACAAAGCAAAACATACGGCGCTTTCTTCATTACTGCATTTGTTCGCTGCATGCATGGAAATGTGCATAATTTTGCAATACGAACATTGTCTTTCGTATGAGATTAGAATTGCGTGCATAAGAAAAAAAAAAGTCAAATTCAAAGAGTAAAATATTTTAATGATTTTTCTTTTTTGCCATCGCACAACAGTCAATTTCCATTCTTAAATGCTGCGATTGCAAATGCAATTACGATATAATTTTTATATAATAACCGTTTTTTATATAATTTTTAGAATATACCTAAACCAAAGGATTTTGAGAGATTTTTTTTTTTCAAATAGCCGAAAACAAGAAAAATACGACCGGGAAAAAAAATAGAAATCATTCGTGTCGCAAACTGCGGTTTTGAGCGGCCATTTTCATTATTGATGAAGTTCTCTGCAGTTCGATCCGAAGAATTATTGAATTATAATTATTTATTAATAAATATTAATAAAGCCGGTATTTATTTTCCCTCGGTATTTTGCGGCTTTAATGATTAAAGTGGCTCCTACCGGAATTTATTTATAAAATGGACAACCTCACGTATTTCATTCAAATCGATCGCAAATCGTTAATTTAAACACTTTTTAATTTATCGCCTCTGATTTAATTTTTATCGATTGGCGAAGATCCTCAGAGCTTTTCTTGCTTTCCAGGGGCTTGCGAATGGATAAAAAAAAAAAAAAAAAAAATTCTGAAACATTTCGAGCACATTGAATAAGAGAAGAAACAGCGGGATCAGCATTCGACACGTGGCGGAAGATTTTCGGGATCTGCAGGAGAAACGCCGTGGAAAACGATTTGTGAAATTCGCTTTACCCCAGCCACCGCGGGAATTTTCAAATAAGTTTCCGTTAATTGTACCATGATGCACCGAGAGGTCAGTCAAGGGCCTTCCGGTTTCGCTGTCTGCGAACTCGGATATTCAGGAAATAATCAAGGTAATAAATCATACTTTTAATCCGATGGGTGTTGAATTTTCGAACAAAATAATCTTTGACCGAAGACGGGTGAAGAGGTCGCGTGGCAGAAGATCACGATGGACTTCGGTACGACGGTCGCTTTTACCGGAAAAGAAAAAGGGAACGTGACTTTTCCTACCCTTCGTGACCCCGACATTGCGAAATGAATCACCGGGGAAGAAGAAAACCGGAAATTGGAGGGGTAATTGGATGAAGAGATGCGAATGTTAAATAATAGAAGTCTCCACCACGATAATTGCATGAACCCGTTTGGCTTATAATAATTCCTTGTGGGAGTAAACCGGTTGCTGCTCATTAATCGGGGATCGCTCCTGGAGACATTATTCCAGTTGTTTCATATTTCCGATTTTTGGATCACCAGTTTGGGCACCTTGGCTTCGTAAAAACTTAATAAATTGCATGTTGATGACACTGCAACATATACGGGCCGGGAAGGGAGGGGGAGGGCAATTCAAAAATTAGATTTAACCGCATTTTATATAAAGACTCCTCAATTAAGTTAATACTTCACTTACATCACATTACTTTTACTATCAGACAACTGCTTCGGATACAATACAATATAAATCTTCTACATTTTTAATATCATAACGTTCGCCAAACTGACAAAAGAACCGTCTACATGAAAAGCAACAATGAAATTGACAAATTAATTCCTGTTGCTTCGGCATATAGTCAATTTCAAGCTCTTTACCTGCAGCATTCTCAATTATATAACCCATTTCTCACTATTACATAAAAGAAGATGTATATTTCTTATATTCATGTGCGCCCTAAAAGTTGTACGCTTTATTAGTGTGTCTTATTCGACAGTTGCATGTAATGTTTTTTTATTTTTATTGCGGGTTTCATTACGACTCGAACGAGGTACATGGCATCTTTCCCATTTATAATATGCTTTTAGTGAACATATGTTAATAAAAAAAATTTGGAAAGAATATTTGAGAGTTAAAAAAAAAAAAAAACAATCTTTGAAAGTTTTAAGAACATGAGAATTTTCGTTTTTGTTGACAACACGACGCTGTATTGATCGACTGATTGCATTATATACGGATGAAGAAAATCGTTTTAATCGAAATTCGTTTTCGTAAAATTACGCAAATGATGGATCAGGCACCCGGTCTCAACTGGATTTTTCGCTAAGGCACAATGCACTGTTCTGCTGCTCCTGCGGATATGACGGATATAAGAAAAACAAAATCCGGAACTTCCGCTTCAAAAGCCCCTTCGACAATCGCCGGACCAAAATTAATATATTTAAATGGCTCCCTTTAAATGCTGCATAATCTTGCATTAGGTGCAATTTTAGATCCCTTTCGACCAATCTTATAGTGTTTCTTTCAATAATTGAATATAAACCTTTGCATTACGCTTTGATGTGACCTGTATTTAAGACAATCACTTTTCATTTTCTCTTCTTTATCCATATTGTACATTTGCCTCCGGTTCAATTTCTTTTACCGCATCATTGGGAAATTTTTCATTTGAGAAACTTCGCCTTGCAAATATGGATTGAAATTTGACTTATAAGATAAATTATTTATTTAATTTCTTATAGTATTTCAGTATAAATTTTTCACGTTAAACATTGCGGCACTCTTGACAGTGTTAGATCGTTTCTCTTAAATAATATAAACTTTTTTTTTATAACAAATTGAAAATTTTATTGATTTCTTATAACGGAGTTGCGACATTTGGAGATTGAAAGATTCCATAATTATAGGAAGTGAAAATATTAAAAGAAAGTTAAGTAGATAATTGAACGGAGGTTATTGTTGATTAAGGAACAAGTTTAAGTGAATAACATCGGATATTTGAATAGTTTGGGAAGAATTCATCTTGCGAACTCCTGCAACTTCAGCGAATATAATCATAAGGTTTATTCGTTAACATTGATCAGTGAAGATTGCTATTGATCTACTTGATATCATAATCCCAAGAAGTTTATTGTCGACTCAAAGTCATGTCCATCATTAGGTTTTTTTTTTTTTTTTTTTTTTTTATTGTTATTATCAGTATTTTATTATTATTAATCAGTACCTCAATTGGGAAGAAATTTTTCAATTGAGCCTCCGGGAAAAGCAATCTTTTATGAAGCCCCGAAATGTGAACGGTAGGAGGTGCCAGATAAAACCATTGCATCACATTGCACTTGAAATTGCAATTGGGTTAGAACTGCAGTTTTGCGATGTTTAATTTCGGATGGATTAATTTGTGAAATAGCACAGTTTCTTTGGATCCATTCGGAAGATGCAGATAACTATGCACGGCGATCTTATTTCTTAGTCTTTCGTTATTTAGAATTAATTTGCATGGGTCTCCAGGATAGCCACTTTCTAATGACATGAATGCATGACTTTCCACAAAATGCTGTAACCAAATTGAAAAATCTAAAATGATCTTACTATTACGTAAAAATTCCTGCACAAATTTTCCTTTTCCACAAATTGTGGGAAAAAGTTAATTAATACTTCTTGTCCGTACGACACATTTTGATAACAAAGCATTATGGGTTTGTTAATACAAGTAATATGACAAAGGATATAGACGTAAGACGTGATAAAAGCCTTCCCTAGCGGCTTTTTCGCGATCTTTCCAATACCGTAAAAAATAACGTTGCCTAAATGGCGAAAATTTAGTTTCCATCAATCTAATTAATAATAATAACAACAAAAATAATGAAAACGAACATTATGAATGATACGTGTTAAACGAGTCATGAATAATAATTGAAAAATAAATTTCCGTGATCAAAATTTTATTAAATAATTGCTATGGGGTGTTATTACATTACAAATTAATTCTTTTCCTCCGACACATTACGTCACATTCGTGCCAAGCATCACAAAACACTGCGTGCACCTTATATTATATTGTAAAGTTAAACAAAATATGATAAATATATTAATGTTCCGTCTCAAGATGCTCGCTTTTACGACTGATGGAGTCGTTAGGAGAGACCGTTGCCGGGAAATATGAGCAGAATGAAGACCGGAAAGGCGGCTTGATGCACCCGGCCAGGAAAGTCCGTCGTCGGTACTGAATTAATTTCCGTCCATATTGCCGGTTACCAACGTTTACGGCAATCAAGACCGATTCTTCAATACAAATTAACGCCATCAATTAAATAAGTAGACAGCCATTTAATCCACTTTTCAAATGTTTAAACGAATAATTTTAAACGTCAATTTACTATCACCTTAAAATCTCCAGAAAATTCTTGGAAAAAAAAGGGACGAATTGATTTTCGGAATAGAAAGTGAATTCAGTGGAATTTGGGAAGCGAACTTCCCGGAATCCACTCGTTTTTTCCACCGAATCGATTTTCCCTTATCCGGAAAATTTCTTTTCCAGCCCGTTCTCAATTGACGAATTTTATTCCCGAATTCGTTCGTTTATTCCTGAAAATCAAAAAGAGCGAGGTAAATTCCTGGAAAGTGTTGATTTAGTTCCCGGAATTGGCAGTGCACTTTACAGAATTTTCTTCCATTTCCGGGAAGCAAGTTTCCGGTCATAAAGTTTTTCCTAATTTCCTCATTCTTACTTGCAACAATTTTTGAATATCATTATATGAATATACTTTTTCTTATACCATTGTTTTTATTTCTGTATATTATATCTTCCGTTTAACTGAACGAATCCGTAAAGCTGGTCGGCAATCAATTTTTGCGAATTTTAAGACTTCTGTGAGGGCGAGAAAATAACTTCCGACTCGAAATTCCAAAGCACTTTGAATTCTCGTTTTACATTTCGCGAGCAGTTGACCATTAAGTGATCGATATTTTATTAGCTCAGTAAAAAAGCAAGGCAAGCGATCGTCTTCATGGAAATTATTTTTTGACCGCAAAGGGAAATTTCTGCGTGTGACTGCAGATAAAATCATCATGAAAAAAGTTAAATAATAAAATTTCGCTATAATTAATAATTTTTAGCTATGCCCTCAATGCAGACTGAAGCCTTCCTTAATGATCGTACGCCAAATAACTCGAATTATTTTCCACAGCCCGGTAACGAGTTTTTCCGATTGTTTATAGTAACTCAATGCTTTTTGAAGGAAAGAAATTTCAACTGTGATACTGTGTTTTTGACATAATCATGGTGTATAATGTGAAAAATGCTTTGCTCTTAAATCGCTTCGCATTTTTTTTTTAAAACTCATCCGAGATGGATGATCGATAAAATATTTTAAAATCTAAGACTCATTTAACTGGATTATAATCAGTTCTGTTTCAAATATAACAGCAATTATTATGTCTATATTCAGTTCTTATATTGTTAATTTAATATTTCTCAGTGATTTTATTGGTACCATCCTTCATTGAATTTAAATCGATTATTATAAACGAATTTTCAAGCATGATTCTGCATTCTCGAGAAGCAATAATTATCCAGTATTATTAATACGGTTAATAACTATTGGTAAATTATGGTACTCATTAAACATTCATTAAAATTTTATATATTTTATTATTACATTATTAAAAAAAATTAATTGCAACCGAAATAATACGTCGTATATTTCAATAATTTGCGTGTTTGTGTATATATATATATATATGTATGAAATAAAAATATACTTCGTTCTACTTTTCATTTTCATCAATAAACTTTTTTATTAATTCGCAAGCAATTTTATTTTTAATTTGTTTTTATTCAGAGAACTTAACAGTTATCGTGCAATTGTATATTTCGCATTGACTTTTTATAATCGCACAGGTATCAACCGAATTGGAAATAATCAATTTGAAAAATCTGTCTAAACTTTTATAAGCTTTATGTCTATTAATTTTTTCAAATGAAAAATCATCAGTTGTTTTGCGTTAAGAGGATATTTTTTGCGGTCAGATCAAGCCTACATAAAAGCAAAATATACTTTATAGTGTGTAATTATTTAGCTTATTTCAGTAAGCTTCAATATTTCATAAATTTCCATGTAAATGCGCAGCAAATCGGAAAAACGATGAAACCGAAATTGTCATTTCAGGACGACTGGGGATATTGAAACTGCTGCAGAGAAAATTCAAATTGAATAGTGCTTGTTCTGTGATAGATTCTTTTGTAGTGAATCGTAATGAACGATTACCGAATGTAATTTTAAACTAAGTTTTTGTGCGAGGCTAATTTTTATGAATTATCAATAGTTATTAGGTGTCATGAGATTTTGATTGAAATCCAAAGCTAACCGGGGAATAATGCAAACGAGTGAGTTTCTTAAAAAGGCTTTCCCATATATTTTATCAGTTATCTATTCAATAAAACTGAAACTGATGGACCTTGATAATAACTGTTAATAAATTAAATACACGTTCATTTACTTGTTTTTTTTTTCAATTTTCTGAAATTTTCATCAGTCAGATATTTTAAAGGGACGTAACAAATTACTATTTACAATGCAAATTCTAAATAACAGATTAAACCGTTCGTCATGTTGCTGTGATATTAAATAAATAAAATTAGATCCAAGACCGAGGTATGACATGTTACATCTCATTTGACTGTCTAAAATTACACAGTGGTCGAGGTTATTTGCGCAGAATTTTCTGATTGAGTATGTAACTAGTTTTAGGAGTGCCGGTTAACTTAATTTACTGGAGGATAATTTGGTCATTACAAAGTATATGGTTGACCTACACTCATCACATGGTGACGCAAGTTTTTTTACACCATTAACAGGTAACTACCACACTTATAATTGTGTAAAATCATTATAAATAAAGTACATTATTAATTCAGATGATATTTATCAAATTAGATTATTTTCCCTCTCGTTAATTGAAAAGCATTGATCTTATATATATATATATACATAAGTGATGAAAGCTTTATTACCATCTAATAATAGGTACATTACTATTAAAAAAAACCACATAAGTCTATTTGCAATTTTTTCTACATCATACAATATACAAGCGCATATATATATAACACCGAACATCACTCAAAAACCTCCATGGACAGAAAATTTCAGTTGAGCACTTTATGGAATCTTTATCTGTTAATCTATATACAAACAATAATGTGAAATATCAAGATATTGAAATTTCAGATGTTTAGATCATGAATCAAAAAAAATGTTAGAATGGAATTTAATTAACACTTGTATTGACGAAAGTGCTGGGTAGGAAGTTATTGTTCAGTCCCTGCTATTAAGCTTCTAACATAGCATTATTCAGTCAAGAGTTAATTCCCATTTCTGCGATTATATTTTTTAATGATATGTATATATTGATCTGATCATATTTTTCGCATTCTGTTTCTTCCAATTCAAGGAACCGGAAGCAATAGTACAGAAAATTGTTTCAGTTCTTTTAAATTCACTGGTCGACGTCTTTACTTTGTATAATCGTTATTGTATATTCGTCTTATGTCTTTATTATAATTCGTTATATCAATCAAAACGTTACATAATCGTATAATGAACCTTTACTTATTTGTGCCTTTTTAACAAGCAGATCTCCTATTGAGTGTAGTATGTAGCAGTGACCAGCTTCAAATATACTTTTTCCAGTTTTTCATTTTTGTCCTACATGTAATCAAATCATAATTAAGTTCTTTCCACATTTATGAGCTTATAAGAATAATGGCTCCGTTTAAATTAACAATACATGTCTATTTCTGTTGATGAAATAATATTTTTTTGATGACAACTACAAGTTTCTTTTTAACACTTTGTGTAATCAACGTTTCTTCGTCTTTCTTTTTCCATTACATGAAAGCGAGGATTTTAATTTATGTTGTGGAAATATAACTTTTATTTCATAATCAGATTCGGAACGCATGGAAAATTATTGCCGTCAAAAAACATCGAGGACTTTTCTGAAATCTTCCCAAGAGCCATTCGTGAAACTTGGTTTTGCGCGTTTGATGTTCTTGCTCCAATCAGAGCACGCTATCCCTGGTGATGTGCAAAACATCAAAATGTCGAATGTCCCGGACGAATTATCTCCGGAGAGCGTGAAAAAATAATGTCGATGTTGATTCATGTTATTCACGACCTCCTGCTGGGACACCGACGGAAATTTCCACGTTTGACAACCTTTTTTGTATTGGCGACAAAAGTCCGAGAGATTCGCGGTTTACACGCGTCGGAGTGGCGGATCCGGAACGGACTCCGGCCGCGTCGCCGGGAGATTCCGTTTGTCATGGTGTCGAAGCATGTTTACGTGCGCGAAACCCTCCCTTTTTGTGTGCGACAAAGTTCTGCATCCGCGACACAAAATCCGGTGAGAAATTCCTGATAGCGGTGGAAATCCATTTAATGGTTAAAGTCCCTTGGGACAGGAGCGCCAACATTCCGGCTTTTGAATCGAGGGAAAGGGGTTGACGTAACCGATGGGCGTCCTTGAATTTAATTCTCAAAAACAAGATCGCTGTCCTTCGGGCGCACATCGGAAGTCTTTTCGTTGGGTAACCGAAGGTTAAGAGCGGGCAAGTTGCAGAACTGGTATTGCAGATTTGCAAAAAAATCCGTTTTCCTGCGGATGAGCGAACGAGAACGTCGACGTCAGCCGACCGAGTAAAAGCGATCACATGTACCCCGGTTGGAATGATGTTACCCGAGCGATCTGAGAAAGAAGTTCGACCGAATCCAGTCCGATTGAATGTTACTGAAAAAGTCGAGGAAATGTTGATGAAAGAAACAACACTAACGATTGAAATATATTGTAATTAACTGAATCCGTTGAAAGAAAACCGGATGTTCGACGTCAGTAGTCCATCTGCCAGCGACCCTAGCGGTAAGTCATTCAATTCGAAATCTTTCAAACCGTCGTAAAAAGTTTCGGTCTTTACCGTTAGATGTCAGGATAATCTTATTGTACCAAACCTGCTTCCGAAAAGGTGTCCTTTGTTTCCTTTGTGGTTTGAATTCGATTTTGCTTTTTTCTTTTTTTCCCGCCAAAAAATTTAAAATTTTGTTTATGATTCTGCGAGAACTGCGAAGTCCACTTCTTGAACAAAGCTCGTTTGGAAGGTGTCACACAAGGGCTTCACTCGCTAACCGTGGCTGCAACTTGTTGCACGGTTGAGCTGCGCATTTAGCAACGAAAGTAATTCGATTTCACTGCTGGTGCCTTGGTGATTTGATTTGCAAATGTTCTCAACCGATCCGCGGTTAATTAATCACGAAGTTATTGTAACGTTTTGAAAGAAATCTCTTGTCGGGATAAAACAAATGTCTGACGCTGTAGGTGCGATCCTCGTCATAAGAGACGCCTGGAGATATCACGCCGTTTCTGCGCTCGTATCCTACCTCGGACGGCCTTTCCATGAATGAGCGTCTCCCGCTTTTAACCGCAGAGAATGAAGGACCGGAATCGTAATATTCCATGCTGTCGTCGGAGGGTTGCTCTCTGTCGAAGCTTCCGTAAAAGCGATATTTGTTCGAGTAAACGGGGTAAGTGGGCTTCTCGAACGCGAGCGGTATTTCCCTGGCGAAATGGTATCTGCTGTCAGCGAGTTCTTGTCTGCTGTTTGGCGCTGCTGCCACAGCGTAATTGGCAAAGCTTTCCTCTTCCTCTTCGTCATCCACCTGGGGATGGATGTACGGGATGTAAATGTGATGGTTGACGGCCTTGCTTTTTCCTTTGTCGTAGTAGTGAACGCGATGTTCCCTCTCCTTCTGGGGCTTTTTCTCTTTCACGACAAAAACGTGCGTGTGATGGTGATGGACATATTTGATTCTGTTTGGTATTATGATTTTGAGGGATTTTCTGAAATTTGAAACACATTTCGTACAATTAGATTAAAATTTAAAAAAAAAAAAAGTTCACTTAAAAATTATAAAATCAAAATTTTCAATTACCCTATCTGATTCTGTCACAATATAAAATAAAAACATGTTCATGTAAAATTATTATATTCGGGTGACAATTTTTTTTTTTTTTTTATAAAATTAAAATTGAAAATGACATTCGTCTCTATTATAAAATCTCTTACGTAATAAATATAAAATAGCAGCTACAAAAAGTACATAAATACATCAATATTTCACAAAGAAAACATATGGATTAAACTAAAAATGTATATTTCACTTTACGATAAATCATGCAACCGGGTGAAATAATCTCGCAGCTTACAAAAATCTGTCGAGTGAATATAGATTTCAGGTTCATGGCGACTTCATAATAACCAAAATTTTTGAATTGTGAGCAGAAGTGGGAAGTTCAAGAAAAAAATAAAAAAGGAATGTATTTGGATCGAGAAAAGAACCATCGGTAAATGTATATCGAAAATAAACGGCGAGTTAAGGTAAAAGAACAATTTCACGTGGACAAAATCTGATAAATGGGCAACATCAACACGAACTTGCTATCGCAAGTCTCCCTGGACTGACAGCAGGAGAGAAGGTGGTTACAGTGCGTTCACTTCTCGCGGGAGAATCGACCATTACGTTTTGTGTCCGACACGCGAGGCCATCGAGGCATCCACTGCAGGAACCATTCGCACATCGGAATTCACGATTCCGGGTTATGGAACTTATGGAACACCCCCTAATAAAGGGGTAAATCACTCGAAATGCACCGTCGCAGGGCTAAGGGCACGTGAACTGGATGTTCCAACGACCGAAAATCAACGGGGGTGGAGAAGAAAGGAAAAAAAAAAAAAATAGAAAAATGAGCGTGCAACGACATCGCATATAAAATGCATCATTAAATCTAAAATACCTAGCGCAATTGTACAACTTAAGGAACATCAATTAGAACCACTATAAGCGAAGATAATAAACGGTGAGTGCGATTCACGTGAAAACATTTTTCGGGTTCATTTTCAGTTTTGCCGTGCCTTGATCCCGGCTTTTTTTCCAATGCTGATAGTGGCGGCCGCCAGTCCGCCAGGCTCGCATTTGGCGAAATTCTTCAAAGTTCAAATGTCTACTTACTTTTTAGCACTGATGGATGCGAACTGAAGAATGGAGAATAATACGAGGACCAAATTCCTTAGCAAAGCAACGTTCATTTCTGAAATATCCGAAAAACATCAGGTCACCGATGCACTTTTTAGTCATTTCATCACGGAAAAACGGTGGCCGAGGCTGCGGCAACGCTTTTATAAGAACATCCAAAATAAGAAGTGGTGGAAATTTTTATTCGCTTATAGAAAGTGTTGTCGCGGTTGACATGTTTCAAATAGCTTTTTGCAAAAGAAAAAGAGAAAAAAAAAAGGTTTTTTTTTTTTTTTTTTTGGGTTTGGGTGGAAGGTTTGTGTGCTCTTTCAAGTGCGGTCTAAGGATGATCGGTGCGAAAGAGCGCCGCGGAAGTTGTCCGTGGCACCGCCCGGGTTTGCTCGCTCAGCAAGCGATTCGACCGACGCCGGCAGCAGATGCAGAAGGCGGCGACGCGTGGCATCGCGTTCGCGGTTTCGCCGTTTCCGGATTTGAAAAATCGCTTCCGAATTTTCGGCAACGAACCTAACCCGTGGAGGGGGGAATCGGAAAGGCGGGCAAATCGCCCGCGAGCGCTGCCAACATCGGAACGTTCGACGCCGGAGGCCTCCGAAATCTTGGAATCTCTTCCAAATGTCCATTTCCGCTTTGGTTCGCAGCGATCGATCGCGGTCCGGTCATCCCGTTTTAACACGTGCATGGGACAGAAGTGAAATTTGCGGTTTTTTTTTTTTTTTTTCCAGCGTTCGAAGTTTATTCCACGGAACAGTTCACTTTAGAAAACTTCGAAGTCTGATGGAAGGAGAACTTCTGACACCTTTGAATGCGAAACTTTTATTTTTTTCGCTGGAGAAAACCCCTTCACGCGAAACGCGGACTCCAGTCATAAAAATTATGGTTTTTCCTTGAAAGATATAAATTAATTCGAAAATTAGAGATTCGAACACTGGAACGCGGAGCCTTGCTTTTGGATTCTTTTTGGTTTTCCAAACGAATTTGGGAATGTTAAACTGATAATTTTGTTGCTCTGCTCGGTTATATTTGGCTTCGATTATTGGGATCGTGTATTGTCCTCTCCGTAAGACGATACACGATCCAATCGTGAGAGGCAAATCATAAACGGAAAGCAACCCATAAAAGATTGAACGTTTGACATTTCCTCAGCGAAACGCAGCGATTGCCGATCACGAAGCGGATTTTGACGTTTTGGAACCTGCTGCAGGCGGATGCAGCTTAATCGAAATGAAAATACATTCGTTATTGTTGCATTTCGCCAGATTTATCGGACTTCCGCTTATGAGTTTGCTGTACGTCACTACCAGTGCGACGTACCTTTTCCGTATCGTTGTTCGAAATTCAAATTTCGACAGGGCCTCAGGAGGAGGGCTTCAGTCGTTTCTTTCCATCGTCAAAATATTTCGCCGAAAATAATCTTCTCGGTGACCGAATGAATATTGTAATTTGAAACTTGTTTCAAATGAAAGCACATTTAGATAAATAATAAGCAACGTTGGAACGTTCAAATGGTTTTGGAAACGTTTGCGCGTTAGCCGTAATTGTTTTTTTCGCTTTTACTAAACCTAATTTATGATAGAATGCGTGATACGTTTAAGGAGAGGCCCCGAGGTTGTGCATCGGCAACTTACCATTTATTTCACTCTTTTTATGGCTCGATGAATAAGCTCTGGAGACAAGATGAATTCGTTTTTCCTTAGGGAGAAATCGCATCCTGCCAGTACTTCCTCCAGAAGAACATTCTTTCGCATCTTCTGCCTCCTTACAAACAAATACCCTTTCATTTCTTCAAATATTCTAATGCGATCACATGAGGCGAAGGAAACAGTTTTTATTAAGGAAAAAAATATATATATATATATGTGTATCTCATATTTGCATAATAATACAATAATTATATGCGGGGAAACGCGAAAATTAACATGACTTTGTTATTACAGTTTTGTGCATTACACCAACTAAAGAAAATAAAGAGAGTGAAAGGAATTTCAAACTAGTTTTCTTTTTTTTTTGAAAAATGATTTTTTTTATGCCACTTATATAAAAAATTTAATAATATGATAAACGGTATTTATGTCGCGGCTTATATTTTGATATTATCGCCCTGAAATAGTAATATTTTCTCTATGTCTTGGCATCGCAAACAATGCGAAAAACTTGTGCCATCACTTCCGCATTAAAAAAGGTTGCAAAATTGGATGACGAAAATACATGTACTTTCTACACGATTTTAATTAACAAATTATATTTAAAAAAAAAAAAAAAAAAAAGGAACAAAATTTCATTTTGTTAACGAAGGGATGCAGTATTTACAGAATCGTTATGCGAAACGGAAACGGAAGCAAAAATTGTGCCGCATAAGTTATGAATCGACATCGCGCCAGTTCATGTTAGGCCGATGCTCGAATGAATTTTCGATGGTTTTAACAACGTTTTCGCGCGGTTGGCTTCCGTTGCGCATTTCAAAAATTGAACTACACTGAAATTAAACCTAATTTCGCCTTTGAAAGAGCGCCTGATCTTCGGGTCTGGCGCATCTTTTCCCGGCGCCGGCGCTCAGTCCCACCATCCCCACGGTCCGTGTCCTCCGGCACCGCCGTCGCCTCCGTAGCCGCCGTCGCCTCCGAAACCGCCGGCGCCGCCCGCGTCGCCTCCGTCGTGGTAGTGATGGTAGTGCGTCTTTATGTACACGGGAACCTTTTCGACGTGATGGTGGTGAACGTATTTAATGTGATATGGCACCTTAATGATGTAATGCGTGCTGGAGGAAGTAAAACAAATTCTTTTTTTTTTTTTTTCCTTTTTTCCAGCACTTGATGAGCGCGAGAAGAAAAAGCGGGTTTAACTTTCGAGCGCTGGAGGTTCTCGTCCGCTCGGAGATCGTGAACTGGATGCGCTGCGCGCTTTATAACCCAAGGCGAAGCGAGGATGCGCCATTCGCGCAATAACAACCTCGATGGCGGCGGAAAATCTCCAACCTTAATATTCTTCCGATGTAAAAGGAGCCGAAATCGAGGTGATTACGCCTTCTTCCTTATATCGCATGCATTGCATTTTACCATTACACAATAAAAAACGGAGATATTTACAACGCGTATGCCACTCCGACTAATCGGCGACGCATTTACCGGTACTGTGCATCGTAATGTAAATATCAGGCATACTTACTGCTTGTGTCCAGGTTCTGGAGCCGGAAACGCGAGAGCCATTGCAAGGAGGCACAAAGCTAGAACAGCCTGGAATATGAATATGTATCCCTTAGCCATCCCCCATTTTCGGTTTTCTCATATTTTTACGATTAAAAATTAATTGCGAAAACTTACGTGCATTTTAAAGTACGCCATTTCGATTGAGCTAATGCGCGTATATCGACAAATTAAAAAAAAAAAAAAATTACTAACGAACGCCTCGCTTGCCCAATCGCCAATAATACCTGTTCGATGGTAAGGCACGTTATATATACCTTGGAACTCAGAAAGGACCCCACCGTGCATGATTATACAACCAGCATCCCTCTATGCACAGGGCATTCGTTTACCACCGATAACGTTGGTTCGACGGTAGTAGTATCGGACCGGCGGCGGTTCCCATGTTCAGCTTACGTCCGAGATGAACGAGCGCGGCACATGCACACCACGCGCTTCGCACTCCTTCGCGCACCGTCCTCGCGGTCTTGGTGGCGCTTTACCGACTCGCTTTTCGGTCATTCGCTATCGGTTCGCTGACGGTTGGCAGCACCGAAGTCTGAAATCGAACGCTTTGCGGATGCTCTGAACGTTTTCGCCGGCATTTCGGCCGTTGCAGAAACGTCCCGGGTTTTCTGCAAAAAGCCGGGGGACGCGACAGCGGAGAGATCGCCTCGTTCCGAACCGCGTGCGGATGAGAAAAAACTCGGGGACCGATGAAAAGAGCGGCCGCAAATCCGATCCTGTTGCCATTTTCGCGTAGCCTCCCGTCCGGGCCGCCGTCCGCCTTCGTCGCCTTTCATCCGGTGAGCTTTCCCGAGGGAAACCGCCTTTGCCGATCTGCCCCGATCGAATTCGGCATTGCCTCCGCGCCGCGGTTTTTGACGTTCGGGAAGCCCCTCTGCGGTTTAAGGGTTTTTCGAATAATTGCATCGCCCCTGGCATCCGCGCAAACATTGATACTGGCGTGGTAAGAAAACTTCAGAGCGTCTCCGACAGGTTATTGCCACTATACCAGAGCGAAATCTTTGACTGCTAAAACGTGCTCGAACTCTTCTCCAGATTCAGCAAACCGGGAGAACTTGATTCCTTTTTTTTTTTTATTTTCACCTCAATATTTTTTGAAGTTTCTTTTAAATGTACTTTTAAAAAAATCGGTTAAAATTAGGATTTTATTCTCGTGCATCTAAAAAGCCTGTTCGTGTAACTGTCTGCAGACCAATTTAATCTACAAACCGGTCCGTTCACTTGAACGTTACATAATGGCAGTTTGTATTTTTATGAATGACGTCCATTGTTACGATCTTCTCGTGTTTTTCCCTCAAAAAAATCATGTAACATGAAATAATAAGAGCAAGGCGGTTTATGAGGAAGAATCTCATAGGGAGCCTTTCAGGCAGTTGTGGTAAATGACAGTTCAGCTGGAGTAACAAAGGATGTGAGACAATGATGATTGACTTGTGCAGCATTCTTTCTTGCGAGCAGGCATGCGTTCAAACAAACATTTTCCATTGTGTTCACTTCGAATTTGTAACTTTGGAATCGAAATCTTTTAGCCTGGAATTTTTTTTTTTTTTTTTATTTTTCCCCTCGAAAAGCGATGCATTTACGAAAGGCCAAAAATAATCGAAAATACACTTTTGCCGTCGCTAAATATCTTGCGCGTAATCGCAGACACCACCCGGTCGACGTTACATAAGATGTTATCTAAGGTCGATTGGCGACCTGGGAAGGAGCTCACCTTATTTGCACGAAGTCCGGCCGGTTTGGGGAGACAGTTTAAAGTTGGACAACCTGAAAGAGAACACGACCGGAACGCGTCTGTAGTTTAGTTCTGATTATCGCAGACTTCGTTATTCAACCGATAACTACCTAACTTCCAGTCGAATCTTCCGGAGGTTTGGGTTAAAGATGCTTGACCGAAATGCTCCGATATGTTTCATATGATGTGTTGCAATATTCTAGATGCGGAAGATTTTCCGTTGATGATCTCGGCAAGCCACGATTAGTTACATGATTATTTTGCTTTTTTTTTTTTTACATCATTCTCATTTGCTAGCTGGGTGTCCATGCTCTCTAGCTCATTTGTCTGGTACAGTTAGGTAATGATCCTGTTTTTGGTTCTCACCCGGTGAATTCCACCAGTGAAGCGCTATTTCCGCCCTGAATTTACTGCCACCATGAGAATCAGGTCTTTGCAGGCTGTCGCTCGCCCGAATCTTTATAACAGTGTATGAATCGCTACCGGGATAAAAAAATTTCCCTTCGTTCGTGTTATACGTCGGTTTTTATCTTTCCGGTATGTGTGAAACGCGTCCGTGGCAGGATGAAAGGACTGGGTGAATAACAGAAGAGACAATTAATTGAAAAATATTAGTTCTTCCTTGCTAAATGAGATAATGTCAAATAAAGCAACTGAACCTTTAAAAAATGAGCATAAACATAAATACTAATAAAAAAAAAAAAAAAAAATTTAGATCTAACATGATAGCAGACAAACTTGAGCGTTTCATATCGCAGTTTCATATTCAATCCCATTTTTACACGGTATCCCCGAAATTCTTAAAAGTTGAATTTGATTTAATTTAACACTCAAATATACGTATAAGTTTAATAAGAAATTTAAATTTTTCGAGAACCAAATTTTTTCGAACGTTTCAGTCTGGATTTTGTTTTTTCGTCCGTAATTTATAAAAATTAATCCGGTATATAAATTATAAATTTTTTCCTTAAGCCAAGAAATATCAAAATAATCAATATATGCAGATAACAAATTTAATTTACTTGTATGGAACCAACGTTAAATTCAGTCTCGTTACGCGATATAGCGAATGATTGACTATCATTATTATAAACAGCTTCTTAAGTCAATTATAACCACCCCAAGAATATGTTTGTGAGTTATATCACGTTATGAAGTTGATCGGACAATGACTCTGTCACAATTTTGTACTAATGAATTTGTTAAAAATATAATTATCTAACATCGATTTATTTTATAAAGTGTATTTAGACTGCACTTTTTATAATCATACAATGGTTTTTTTTTTTTTTTAGTTAATTTCATGTTAGGCGTTATAACTATATAACTATATAAAGTTGTATTCTTCCCCAATGAGTAATACCATCTAATTATTAATGTTTGATTTGAACCTTGGTTTTTCACTATAGCTTTTTTTTGAGCGTTACCATGCAGTGAACTATTGCCTGACCCCAAAAACCAAAATAATCCAATATATCCAGATTTTATGTAATACCAATAGATTTTACTTTCGGGTCGTTTAACTTCTTTTTTTTTTTTTATAATTATTAGCCGATTACAAGGGGCCAAGAGTTTTATTTTTTAAATTGAAAATGGCATTTTATCACAAAATTATATTTCACAAAGTAACCGCGGGATTAAAACGTTAACTTCAACATTTGAATACAATTTAAGTTTGATACTGCTTGAGCATTTCGTACGTTGATGTTGTTGCACATCAATATGTATGAAATTTTTGCCGGTTTGACGGTTAACAGTGTCTAATATAACTTGAATTTATCAAATTTATTAATTAAAATTCATTATAACGCTGTCGATTCGATTTAAATCGCGGATTCGTATATGCATCTGGGAAATTTTATGCTACACGCATATTTTGATGTGAATCAATCACTTTTGGCGAACTTAGTTTTTTAACCTGCCTTGGCGTAAAAATGCGACATCAAATGAAAATTGCATGTCTGCGTTGAATTACATGGCCTTTATTTTTGTTGGAAATTGGAAAGTCTTCGTGTATTTTATTGATCACTTAGGAATTGTTTAATTTGCATTTGAAACGACAATGAATTTTTCCCGCATTTTTTTTTCCTTTTCACTGTTATCATCCAAAAAGATTGCCATTCGAGTGGCAACAATCTGATTTTCGGTTTTTGAATGTTAAGCATCGCACCTTATGAAAATTTCAATTAAAAACATCGCATCGCAAAGAAAAAACAAAAAAAAGCTTTTTTTTTAAAATGCATTTGCTGTTGTAGGAGTTTCTGTTCAATTCCGCTACTGTTCAAATTTTGCTAAGGGTGTTCAACTCTTTCATTGTGTACACAGAATTATGACCCCCAATCAAATGCCGTTCACAGAATCGATGTTAACAACGTAGTTTATAGCATTTCAGATGCAATATGCAGTTTTAGTACTTTAAAACTGTTAATTAAATGAAATCAACGGACAAATGGCGCGATAATGAAATATTTTTCCGTATTTGAGATTTGATTATGATTTGTTGCGGAAAATTATGAAAAATAAATTCGTTCCTTAAAGGTTCATTTATTTTAGGTATTTGGTTTGTCATTTCAAGATGATATCCCTCAAGTTAAACTTTTAAAACTAATTGCAATTTCTTTGCATTTTTCATCAAATGTAGGATTATTTTAACTGAGGCTCCTGCAACTGCTTTAATCATCATCGTTGTTGCGCCATGCGCCGAAACTTTAAAATAAAAGTTGTTCTCTTCTCAAATTTGGCTCGGGAATGACTTCTTAGGTACGTAAATAAGTTTCGTTTATCATATTCCGTCTGTCTGGTATTTAATCGAAGCGACTTAACATTCCAGCACTTACCAAAATGATCGCATACATTTATTAAAAGTTTCTGTATTGGAACAATATTTTGGTATACAAACCTTTGCACTTTTCTTATTAATTACTTCCGTAAATCAACGACTTTGACTCTTCAACATATTATTATGTTCCTCCGTCTTCCAGCTGATTCAAGTCTTTTTCGATAAATAATTGTCAGACCGTGATATAATTTAAGACAGTTTGGCACGGATAAGGTACTTTTACGAAAAATTAATTAAAAACTCCAGTAAGAGGAAGCATAAATAGGTATGAAATTATTTTTTTTTTTCTTAACATTCATGTTAAATAATTTATTAGAATTTACATCATTTGGCCAGAGCTATTCATTTCTTCATTCTTCTAACGGTTCATTCGAATAAGCAAATTCTTGGCGAAGAAGAAAAAAAATTTGAAATTCATAATTTTTTAATATTTAATTGTTTGATATTAGGTTATAAATAATTAATTATAACAATTTATTGCATTATGTTAAAAATTATTACGGAACAGAAGAATTTCATTAGCATAATTGGCTTATATAGCCGATTTCGGTCTTGATAGCTATACTACCGGTAATATTTTCATAATTGGCCTTTTCATATGCTCCACAATGAAACCACATTCTGTCATCTGTCATATCTTGATGTTTTTCGGGTGCGAATGTGATTTAATAAAATGTAATATAAAGACAATTTCGAAAATGTACATGAATTTTAATATTAAATTAAACAATTGTATTTTACAATTAGACATGCGTTTAAATCGTTTTTTTCAATTTGCGATTTATACAATCGCAGACATGATTTATGCTATTTGAAGAGACCTTATTTGTTACTTCAGCAGAGTATTTAATAGTTGTACCTATTTACAGAGATTCTTATTCTGATGAATAATAAAAACTATCAAATTTACTCGATTGAAATCTCCTTAAAACAATTTCTTTAACTATAAAAAAAAATTAAACCATTCTCTCTTTCAAAAGAACCAAAAAAGAATTATTTTACCATTCAATTAGCTAGTTGGGCCGCCTAATAGAATTAACGTTTAAAAGACATGCTAATTAAATGAAATAAACATTAATAATTACTAATTTTAAGTATAAAATGCGGATGTCTACTGACCAATTTTAAAATCTGATATTCCATTTAACATGCATGTTATGTATATTAAATCATCGACTCTCCGCCCCCTACTTATGTCGTTTGGCATCCTAGGAGATTGATCTTTTGATGGAACTCGGGCCTTTTACTATCTAAATTGCTATATTCGATCGACTATTTGCTTCGCAAGGTCCGACACCGATTATTACTTGTTCAAATTGCGGATATGGTTTTAACAACAGATGAGACTCTTCAGAAAAGTAAAAGAAGCCATTATGTAGTGATTTATAATAATAATAATAATAATAATAACAATTTTGTTTCAAATGTGAGTTAAAGGTTATTGATGATTAATAGGCTTTGGACACGCGAACGGGTTCTCGCATCATCATCCATTATATCAAACATTATGTAAAATGTAATGTATGACCCAGTTCATCAAGCGTAAATTTTTCGGGTTGTTGCTACGTTAATTTTTGGACAAGCCATTTTTGGTTAATTTTATCGCATCGGCGTCGCTTACGCGATTCGAAGTCGAGAAATTAAATGCTTGTAAATTATTTATTAAGTTTACAAACTACATAAACTTCGATAAATATGTAAGTGACAATTTAAAATTCCTGGTCGAGTGAATTACATATGACAGTTCACGTTTATGTATTTTTTTTTTCCGATCAAGCTATCAGTTTTTGGGTTTGAAGCATGTATGTCTTCATGATTGTACCGCAGGTTGTGCATCGTGAGAGAAATTTGTTTAATTTTAACATACAAATATTGAATGTGTCTGGAAATCATTTGCGCCGTTAGTTCCTGTGGCATCCTAAATTTTCGATTCGCTTTTCGGGAGCGGGTTTTTTTTTTTTTTTTTTTTTTTGTCCAGCAAGTTTTGTCATGGCTGTCGCAAACCAAAATTTTTAACGTCTCTTTTAAATGTTTGGATTAGATAATCTGCCGGGGAAATTTTCTCCAATCCAAACTCATTTGTTGGAACCGGTCGACTCTCCGCATATGGACTTGCCAAAGGCGACCTAATCGCGACATTTATTTTTTCATCCTCACGAAAAATGCCCGAAATTTCCGACGGATAATTCTCCTTTTATTGTATCCGTCTCGAAAAATGGATTATTCGGTGAAGAGGGCCTCCGGAGCGTGATTAAGTTCACTGCATAGCTGGAAGGAAAGAATATTAAAAAATTTATTTTCCTTTAAGGTTAACTTAACGGAGGACGAGTTAAGCAAACCCGATCTGAAAAAGGGCTGGCAAAATAACAGCGTGTACGTTTTAAGTGATTCAGTTATTTGTGTACCTGAAATTGAGTTAGATCCCAAGCTTAAAAACTTTTTTGCATTCGCTTCAACTGTCCGTTTTTGGCATCGAATCCAAATGCTTTGTGGTCGTCGGAGTGGCTTTGTTTTTCTGTATTCCATCGAGGTATCAATACATTGTAGAAAATAGACTTGGTCCCATTCCAATTTCGCACCTGAATAGTTAAATACTTTGTATCTGTTCAAATTCGATCGCACCGAGTTTTCTTTTGACCACCAGTTATTGTACCTTAAGAGAATATCGAGGCAAAATATCGTTTAGAAACAGGAATGGAAAAAAAGATAAAAAAAAAAAATCGGAAAAATTTTCAATTCCATGTGGATTCTATTTCCATTATTCTCGTGAAAGTTTCAACTCCGATTGTTTCTTGTAAGAATGTTTTTTATAATTAATAAAAACTCAGCGTATGGGATAATGAACCAGTTGTCGATCTATATGTGGCGAAGATCATAAATAAAATAAAAAGCGGACGAAAATGAATTCCTGGCACTTCACTTTCATTTACGTTCTTTATTCGCCGTCATGAAACATGCAAAAGTTTATTGTCGCAAAGATTGTAAAATTTTATATTGTTGTATCGCACATAACGTTAAGGATAATATTTTAATCTTTTTTTTCCCCCATTTTTTGGAATATTTGCGGAAAAGAAGAAAAGCTTATATCGTATTACGCCTGCGAAACCATGGTATTCTTTTTTCTTAACAAATACGTATGTATATTTATCAGTGCTACGCTTAGCAGGCGGTTAACATGTGCAGTTCGTGATCGTTTTATAAATCCATCCGTATAGGAACAACCATTCTGATTGGCATAGACTGCACATTGTGAATATATTTAAAAAAAAACATATGTATATATATGTTAGTGAATATTTTCGGGAGAAATTTTTGCATATGATATGATTAACATAAAACTTCGAATTGTTTTCATTGCACTGCTTCATTCGGATTTTTCGCATGGTATCTTAACCTTACCCATCAAATGTTAATTTTTTACATTTAATAGAGGATAGCGATGAAATTTGTATTTTAAGAAAAAACTGTCCATGTTGCGAAGATCGGATGAAAAGCCGCATGTTATGCGTTTACGATGGATGTTTGTATTTCTCCAATTAATGACCGCATAAAAAAATTTTCGCCTCAGAGCATCCACATGACACACGAACATCCACTAAAATCTATGTCATCGCGGCTACACTTACGAACATTAAGATCAATCTGAGGGTAAAGGTTTTTACCTGACCGATGCAGTTCTTTATCTGCGTCCAAATAATACTTTATTCACACGGGCAACGGACCGGAGGATTTTACATGAAATGCCAAAATGCACTCATGAAATTGAGGAGTGTAAAATCCTCCATAGAACCAAACATTTTGAAGCATGTTTATTTTCCATCAACTGAAGCGCGCATACGTAAGTAGATATTGTAAGTACGTATTTTCGGTAAGTAGATATTGATTTTCTAGAAGCTCGGCCCGATTCAAAGGACGTGTCGGTGGCTAAGTGAACGCTCACAACTGTTATTTGAACACTCACAAAAGAACTCCGTGATCTTATGCCTCAGTTTGAAGAATAGGAAGAAGGAAGAGAAATGTTATGGGTGGCGATCTTTTGAGGAAGCAAACAGATTTGGAACAATAAATTCAAGAGCGAGACACAAAAATCATTTTGATGTTTAATATGCCTGCTGTTGTGCTCTTAATGGTGCATGCATTCGAAAATGATCTTTATGCATCTCATAAAGCAAAAGAAATATATCTGATGGAAATATCAAGATCCGTTGGCTTATTTTATGAACAAAAGTAGTAGGAAATTGTCAAATTTTTTAAAAATATTAAAAGAAAAATTCGAGCTTGAGAAAGGAAAAGACCAAGAGGCGGTGTTTTTGATCTATAACAATCATAATTTATGGAAAAAGTTTCAATATAAAAACATTTTTTCGGAAGACGGAGTATTTTATTTATTCCGTCACGAACTTTAAAATTATTGTTTCTCCAATATCATAATTTCATTCCTATGCTGTTTTAACGTAGGTGAGAAATTCAGGATTAAACTAATTTTTGAGTTGACAACACTCTTATGCAGAAGAAAATGATATTGTAGGCGTTAATTTGTACAGTGATAAGAAACAAAAATTTCAAAGCCTTTTCCGATTTATTTTTTAAGATTTTTTTTTTGTGAAGGTTAAAAAACATTAATTTTGTTTCATTTTACTGAAGATAAGGAAAATAACATACTCGAAAAGCTATTTATTGAAAATCATTTTGAAAACAAAAGTAAAAAAAGTAGAAAACAACAACTACATAACAAGTGACTAGTTTCAAATAAAAAAAAAAAAAAATTTTCCATTTTTATTCAGTGATAAAGATGGTTGCCGTAGCCGGAGTTTTCCCGGGATTCTTCGTATTCGTAGCTCCCATAATCCTCGTTTCGGCTATTTCCGTGGCCGGCTTCGGCCCCGCCGATTTGTGTTCTGTAATGCCCCCGAGATTCGTATCCTCCTCCCTGAGAGTTTTCGCCAGCCTCGGAATCCTCCGCAACTTCGTATTTGACCGGTGCCGCGGCCTTCTTTATTATGATCACCTTCGCCGGGTGGTCCTCGTCGTGGTGGTGGTGGTGGTGGTCGGCGTCGTCCAGGTAGACCGCTTTCGGCTTCTCCTTGAGGGGAACGTATACGTGCTCGTGGGACACATATTTGTGATGGTGGAGGTGCTTCCTCATCACGACGGGAACTTTGATGATTTTGTGATGGTGGATCAACTTGATGTGAAGCGGTGCGTGGATGATGTGCTTGGTGCTGTCAAAACAAACGCGCTCATAAAACGTGGGAATAGAATTTGACATCTTTCATTTACGGTTCACCCAATTTTGGATTCGTGTCTCTCTGCGTGTAATGCACGCATGTGGGCAAATTCTCGATGACTCCACGTTCGCCTTTTATTTGTCCCCCTCGAAAAACATTTTATGTAATCATTAACTGCGTACGGCGTGTGCGCCCTGCATAAATGACTTCTTGATCACTTTCAGGATCGTTTGACGTTTGTGAAGCGAAATTAACGGTTGGACAGTGAAAAATTTGAAATGGTAAAGTGTCGACGTGACTGCCGAAAAACGACCAAAAATATGGCGTTGTTAAGACAAATCTCAGCGAAGGATATTTTTAACCCCTTACTAAGGAAATTAATGAAGCCACCGATCGGAAATCGTGACCGTGAACCGAGAGTGTCGCAAACCATTTTGCGTCTGTGGCCGAGTCTAAAAAGAGCGTGGCAAGTGACAGCTTCCGTTGTGGAATCGCCACTCTTAAAAATCTCCGCCGTGGTTGTTCTCCGAAGAATACATATTTAATCAACCGCGGTGAACAATGTCTCCAGTGGCACTGCAGCAGTCCGATACTTAGCTGTATAGAAATACTCACTGATGATGATGGTGATCGTTGCTGGACTGAGTCAACGTCATTATAGACGCGAACACCGCTACCATGCAGATCTGAAAGATGAAGTCGTGGCATCAGTGAAAGTGAACCTTGATTCCAACCTTTAATCTCGGAAAAAAAAAAAAAAAATATCGCGGGTGTGAAGGCCTCGTCTCGATAATTAAAAAAATTACGATTCTCGATTGGATCATTTATTCGCTTTTTAATGGTCGCGTAACTTTCATCGTGGTTGTAGCGAATATCTGGAACACGTTTTTTTTTCTTCCATCGCTGGATGCGCGTTTAAAGGAAAAAAAAAAAAAAATTCGTTTTTCACGCAGTTCCTCGCGGGGATATCGAATTATTTCCACGTTCATGCTGTCGTGCGGCAGAGAACCGAGATTTGAAATTGCAGTTTTGTTTTTCCTTTGTAACGCCTGCCATTTTCGGAACATTTCCCATTTCATGTTACTTCCCTTTCACAATCTTCAAGATGGAATAATTGAATTTCGAAACTGTTTGCGGAACACCACACCATCGGGGGTGGTGGTAACTAAACGGAAAAAACAAATCGAGACACAAGTCGTGATTGATTTTTTTTTTCTTGCAAACTTAGAAACGAGAAAATTGCCGACAACGTATCATTATACAGAAACAAAAATATTGTTTATTGTTTTTTTTTTTTTTTTTTTTTTGAAAACTTATATTAGGAGGTAAGCGTTTTTCCCTCTGCTTTCGGGCACTTCGAGACTGTGACAATGCCAGTTCGAAAAGTTAAGGTACACGAAGTTATTTCACATACGAGCGATATGTGATTGCTGTTGACGAAAAGTTTTCCCTGTTTCATTTTATACATCACACGACCCAATCGCGAAAATATCTTATTCATCATTTACGAGGAAATCTGTACCGTTTGTATCTGGCCGAATCGTGATTGATAAAATGATACAATGAAAAGACGGGAAAAATGAAAGAATCCAAGCCAAAACTTTATAAATGTTTTCATCGACTGAATTTATTCATACTGAACCGAAATGTTGTATCGTTGATAATCGGATCGTCATGTTTTTGCTGCGGCACTCCGAATTGTGAATATATCAAAAAAAAAAAATTAATATATATAGCGTTATTAGACTTAGAATTAGACACGTACAGTTTAGCTACAACGTTCAGGTTTGATAACAACTAATGAAACTGTAAAAGGATATTAATTAGCTTGGTATTTTTTTTTCCTAGTTATAAATTTAAAAATTTATATATATATTACATAATTAAACGTTAAGAACCGATTATATCTTGAAAATTTGCTCTCATAAATATTTGGAGTAGTTTTAGTTGTAATACTGAAAAATGATATTGACAGTTGTAAGCATTAGATAAATATCAATTTAGAACACAAGAATTTTAATGAACGTAAAGAATTGAGCAATCAACAAATATACTTTGCGTCCTAGTGTATATTTAATAACAGTGGATAGAAATATGGTAATTATGGTGTTTGTTACTGAAATTTGGTTTATTTTGCAGATGTAAATTCAAAATGGAGTAATATTTCGTTGGAAATCCGTCAAAATCGTAGCTTAACCGAGTAATTCACAAAGCCAAAAGATTGTTACTTAACCGTTGACAACGTGGACAGACCGCGAAACGTAAAATCCTTAAGAAACTCCAAATGCTGCTTTGAGTATGGACCGATGCACGGAATTACGTTCACGAATTATTCTAAGCACGCAGGAAAATGTGATCGTACTCACGATTTGGGTGGCTGCCATTTCCACTCGGCTGACGTGCTTCCTTCTTGAAGACCGCGAAACGAACTGACTCGATTTGGATGCGATCTTCGAGAAAATATATTTTTCCGCCACGCTTTTCAGGGTCGATCAAGGTCCTCTCGCGTTTTTCACATCCATCCAAACCGGTGGTTGCTATCCCCGTTGCGAGGACGTCAAATGTAAATGGACGTTTCGCCCATGTTGGGCTTGTAGAGGATGCCGAATAAAAAAAAAAAAAAAAAAAAAAAAAACAAAGCCGCCGGGCTTGCCCGAAAGTGGAAGTGGCGATAGGAAAAAGGCGGAACTGGGCACGAGTTGCGAAGCGGCTCTTCACGTGGTCCTGGTACTTGACTGACTTCTTCCTCCACGTCGACTTCCGTTTCGAGTCTCCCCGCGCCGCGGCTTCTGCACCGCAACGGGCTTTTTTCGGCAATTTCGATAATGATTTTCATTTTTTTTTTTCTTTTCTGGAGTACGAAAAGAATAATTTTCAACAGGAAGTTTTGTCCTTTCTCTCTGCGGAAGTGAGGAAATTTCTTTTTCCGCAAAAAAAAAAAAAAAAGTCTTGTTTCCTTTATGTCCCTTGGCTGTTCTGGCTTTGACTTCAGCTCTCAAGTTATTTCGGTTCTTAATTTCATTCATTTATCCTTCTGTCCATTCAAATCGTGTTGCACATGTATTATTTCCAGAACAAATACCCTTAATTTATTCCGCTTGCAATCTTATTTAGCGCTCTACATAGATGCATAAATGCATTATTTTTTTTTTCAATTCGTCATTCGCATAAGTTGAGTAATTAGTATCATATTTTTAAGGGTTTAACGATTTTCGATTGTTAAAACATTTCATGTTTTGGAATCCAATATTTTCTCTTTTGTGCATCATCCTTTTCACCTTGCTTCGGACTTGTAAACATTTCATAGCATTGTATCGCGCGTATTTCGTAGGCTGCTCGCCAATGAACCTTTTACGCTATTAGAAACAACATCTAGCGTAATTTTTTTCTGGGTGAATCTTAGCATCAGTTATTGCCTTAATAATTATTAATCCCCTTTTTACTGTAAAACTATATAGGCGAATACCAGTGATCCTTTCCAGAACTGTTTTTCGACGAACATTCTTCGAAATATTTCATTCCTCACATGGAAAACGAGTTTTCCTGCTCTGGCCTAAGGATCAAAAACTATGGAAAGTTTCCATCTATGTGGTACATTAAAATAAAGTGAAAGGCGGATGGATATTGCATTTGCACTTTTTTATCTTACACTATAATGCAGATTTGTATATTCGTATTTAGATCGGTACAAATTTTTTTCTTTTTCTGTTTTACTTTTTCTACTTTCATCACTTCGAATGCTTTCAAAAAAGACCAAAAAAGGATCAAATTGTAGTTCCGCTAACAAATGTCTCCAGTCTCGTTCTATTTTTTTTTTTTTTTGTACCATACCGCGTTCAGAATAAGCACACGTTCTTGTACATAACGGAAAAGCTAAGTGTGAAAATCTGAAGAATGGCCAGCACCATGTAACGTGAAGAATGTTTCATTCAACTTGGCGTCCCTGCAGTGCTTGTTAACATCCGACCATCTTCACTTTTCACTTTATTTTACACATTCGTGCAGATATCCGAGTTATACTTAAAAGATTCCGGCAACGTTCTCGCGGCCTGAATCAATAATGGACCTGACACATCAGATTAATTCAACCGCCTACTTTGCAAAATGATCATAAATCTAAAATCTATGCGAAATTTTGAATAATTCGATGGGTCTTGGGTCAGAGATTTTGACCCTTAGCTCGAGGACCGCGATTTGGGTGTTTAAGAGAGGAAAAAAGAAATGCGAAAGCGGAAAGTTCACTCTCGGATTGTGGATACCTGACATTATGGTTCTTCCGTCCTATGTGGTGGTGGTGGTGGTGGTGCACGGGTCTTGACTCTCCCGAAAATGGTCGTAAGGCAATGTACGCGGGAAATAATTGACAGGCAAATCGCGTGGCTGGTTTTGGTCCCGGAAGGAAGCGATCGATGTTCCGAATGCGCACGGCCGGCGTCTATTTAGGATGCCGGGATCCCAATATCCATCGGTGATGATATGCACGTTCAGAAACATTGCAGCATGCGAAAATGAAAAATTTTCACATCCCGAGCTAAAAGGTTGCGTTCAATAATTTAAAATGCCGAAAAAAAATTGCTGAGCCCGAATTTATTTGATATTTATTATTTACATCTTAAACTGGATGTTCACATTGACATAACAATGAATAAACTTGCACGATCATTCCACGTTAAACAAATTTTAATTTTCTGCTAAGCATTTAACGCGATGGATCGATTCAAAAAATACTTTATTAACAATTTTAGTTTGTTATTTTTTTTTCCTATGTTATTTCTATTGCAATTGCAACAATTCACATAATTCTACAGCAGTTGCAGTAGAGATGTGCGGTGGAGCTCAGGGAACTTGATAAAAATACCAAAATACCTTTTCTTTCCTTTTTTTTTTTTTTGGTTTTGATCCGTATCCGTCCGGATTTTTGATCGCGTATGTGCATCTTCCTTACATAAAGATCGGAATTTTTTTAGGGCCGTAATCCCGCAGAGAAAGCGGAGTGAAAATTATCGAAAGTGAAAAGGAAAAAATGTAATTTTGGCAGGTAACGAAAGCATGATGCGAATTCGTCTGGGCAATTGCCATCGCGGTAAGTCTTCGACTTAGGTTAAGAATTTTAATACCGGCAGGAAGGAAGCACCCCGATGAATGAGCAGGGTGCTGGGCCAGCACTGGAATTAATTCTCCTTTGTGAGGAATGGGAGATCTCCCCTGGTTCC
>JAOWBB010002916.1:12081-38606 GCA_028565995.1 Ricinus marginatus | reverse complement strand
CTCGCTTCGCTTTCCGCAGCCCACAGCGTGCCCCCCCCCCCCCCCGCCCACAGTGGTGCGAACCTTCGCAGTGGATGTTTGTCCGGTTCTTTCGTCCGGGAAACTCTTCGCTCCCGGCGTCTGGCACGGAGCCTTGCAAGTTTTCGGGATCGGGACAAAGGGGAGAGCTCCCCGCGCATGAAACCGTTCGGGCACTCGAAAGGGAGGTTTTGGGGGGGGGCGCCAAAAAGCGATTTTTAAATGACGGGAACGTCGATGTAACTTAGCATAACAATTCATTTCATTTTGCCGCGGCTTCAGCAACAGATGATGCCACTCGAATCCTGACCTCAGGGCTCTCGACATCAGCCCCTCGTCATTCTTACGTGACATTTGCTCCCGGCAGGATCGCCCCCGGATCCGCGGACTCGTTTTTTTTTAGCTCGCGTCCCGGGGGAAATTTATTCGCTTTTACATCGGCCCGTCGGGGGCGGAGAAGACGCCGGAGCCCCGGTCGAATCTTTTCCCACTCCGCGGATCGCGAACCCTTTGCCCTTCGCCGGTCACGAGCAAGGCGCTTACCGCAGGTAAAATCGGCCGGGAATTCCTCATCCGTAAACTTACCCCCTCTCCACCCCAACCCACCCCTCCTTCCCGTTCCGTCCGTGCTAAAATAAATGCTGAAGTATCCGAAGTCGTTAAGATTAAAAGCTCTATCTATATTTATGGCTTGCCCACGAAGGATTCCGAAAAAGGAAGTCCAAACATTCGTCCCGAGCTTTCTCGGTCTCCCGGCGCTGCAAAACCGCAATCTTTCAGCGTTTCCTCCCTTTATCGCAGAATCTTTGCACTCTTCCATTTGCTGCGATGCGGCGGAAGTTACTTCTCTCGATTTCGCTTAGGAGTTCGCTACCCTTCGGGCGTTGCCGCTTCCCCGGAATGTGGGGGATGAATCTGCAAACGTGGAAAATTGCGACTTGTTTCTTGCGGCCGATGTGAAAAAGCCGCGCTTTTCCGGTATTTGCGATACGTTCCCGCTTCCCGGGGATCGTTTAGCAGTTTTGAAAAATTATAAAAAATTTTACATTTTTTTTTTCTCTTCTTACTTTTCGGCCGGGAAAGCTTTCTGACGCTGCCCGCAACAGGGCGAACTTTTTGTTCTTTTTAAAAGTTCGAAGCGAGGCCCGCGGTAGTTAAAAAGTTGAGAAATTTTCATTTTTTTTTTCTTTTTTTAATTAACAAATGTAAATATGCTGAATTTTTTTTTTTTTTATTATTAATTAAACTATTCCCGGGGCAAGGGAGAAGATTACGATCGCTGCGGAAAAGATTTCGGATTTTGCCTCGCGCCCTTAACCCGCCATTATCCTCCGCGCACACCCTTCGAATGAGCGAAACTGCGACTTTCGAGCGATCGAATTTCTCGTTCGAGGTTTGAGGTCCTTCTCCGGGGCCAGCGACACATTCGAAATTCGCTCGCTCATTAATATTAATCGAACCGGCGGAAATTTAAATTTGGGTTCGCCGAGGGGAGCAGACGCCTTTTGAACCGCTGCCTCCGAATTCAGAGTTCGCCCCTCGGCAGGGTTCGGGCGGACAAAAAAAAAAAAAAAACCGAAACCGGAAACTGACCTGCTCCCAAGGTCCGAGCCCTTTTTCCGGCTTTTCGGCCCGTGCGCGAGCTTCCGGAAAGCGAAATTTCCACCCGAGATTTGGCCGTGAGAGCGACGCCGGTTCGATGCTGCGAAAATTAAAAAAAAAAGCTCACATCCCGGGCATCGTCGGTAACTTCGCCGGGGGCTTTTCCTTCCCGGACGTTTTCCCGGGTTTTCCCGTCCCTCGCGGAGGTGCCACGCGAAAATCAATCTCGGTCGAGATTAGCTTCCGCCTCTTCTTTATTGTGTCTCTTTTTATTTATTTATTTTTGGCGTTCAAATCGCATTTAGAGCTGAAAATTAAAAGTTTTTCCGCTTTTCCGTCCTCCCACCTTACCCCGTCGATGTCTTCGGGAGCCCGAGCAGACCGATTTAAATTTATACACTCGGCACCGGTGATTACGGTGATTTATGTTAAAAAATTTCATTTGGTCTGAAATGCTTTTCCTAGCGTCACAATGATTTATCCCGATTCCCATTCTCTTTGATTAAAACTGGGATTTCTCTTTTTAAACAGTTCAACTTATCTCGGTGCGGCTCCCGAAGCGGGATGCGGCAGGGTGCGAGCGGCATATCCGCCGCATTTGAAGAACCGCAAACGGCGGACGTCTCCCTTTTCACCGTCGCGACGTGTGCCCCCATACCGGAAGGCTCCGTCAGAAAAACCCACCCCACGGGAGAGAATCCGCCTCACCCGCGGGGGTGAGCACGGTCTCGGGTAAAAGGGACTGCGATGGGCTCACCCCCCCCCTCTCTCCCTTCTCTCTCTCGTTAATTAGTTTTCAGTTCGAAATTTTTGCTTTGCATGTTAAATCGTCATAAAATCGATTTCCCGTAAAAGTTTCCAGACCACAAATTTTCATAGTTTCCCGGATCGTGGAGATTGCAATGACGATTTTATCTGATTCCTTATTTAAACAGTCAATTTAATCTCAAATGAATTGGCGGAAAATTTTCTTTTCTCCACTTAATCTACCGCGAGGGGATGGAGGTGGGGCGGGGCCTTGCACACACACGCGCCCCTCCCCCGGGGGGGTGGGCGCGATATTCCCGCACTCTTTTTCGACTTTCCATTAGCATCATCGGAATCCGATTAAAGTTTTGGGGGATGAAAAGAAAAGAAGAAAAAAAAAAAAAAAGGGAAGGGCTTCGGTCTTTCACTCCGAAGCGGAACTCGCGAATTTTTCCGCTTTTCCAAATGCTCTCTCCCCGCTGAAGATTTTCCCGAGGTGCATCGGAAAGAAAGCACTTCCCCCCGGTTAGATTTTCATAATTTCGAAGGCGCTTAACTTCAGCTTTGAGCTGTTACATTCCGGGAGATTAATCCGGATGAGGACTGAATGCCTTGATTACACGTGTTGAAAATAATTCTCTTTGATTGCCTATCCAGAAGCATTTACGCTGTTTATGTGCCGGCATCAATGTTTATTTCGATCGCTTTTCCTGGCATTGCAATTTCCCATGTGCTCGCGAACGGGATTCGCTCTCCGTCCAACGTTAGCCGGTGAACGGCTTCGCATTTTCCAACCCGGGGTGATGCAGGTCCGGACCCTACCGATCGCCCTGGAGCCCAGATCGGAAAGATTAAATTTTTTTCTTTTTTTTTTTCCGTTTTAATTCTCCCACCCCGGAACATATTTCGTGTAATAACAAGTTTGCGAAGAGCTCAACACGAATTTGGATTAGGTTAAGCATTTAGCCCGAAGTTTGCAAGCGAGTAAAAACACGATTCTCGCGGTTAGACGCAGGAGACGGTGGAAAACTTTCGTAATAAACGGAAGAATCCTTTTTATCAGAAAATTAACTTAAAGACTTCCTCGCACAGAACCTTCTGGGCCACCTCGTCGGAAGTGGAAGCGGAGGGAAAATTTGGTAGAGTTTTCCTTTTTTTTTTTTTTTCTCCTCCCTCTCTCTTCAGACGCGGGAAAATTTCCCCGAGAAGAAAAGTTTCCCTTCCCCGTCTTCCCTCTCCCGAACTTAATATGCGAGCTCTTTAACAAATCAACTTTTATGGATGGCTCTTGCCCCGGGAATGTCGGGGCCCGTAATAAGCGCGCGAAAGCGAAAATACCCAGGATTTCCGTTGCTGTTGCTTTGGCGCTGGCAAAAACACTAATTGACTTTCTTCCCGGTTGAAAGCACTTGCGGTTAAGTATTTTCATTAAAAAAAAGAAAAAAAAAAAAAAGTTACTTCCATTCAAAATATTTTGCTTTCTTCCTCTCAGTCGAGAGTTTTTCATTTATTTTCCTTCCCGCGCTCGAGTCGGATGGCGAACTCGGCCACCTCGGGATACGGGAACCGGGGATTCCTTCCGGGTCGGACCGCCCCGGAAAATTCACCCCTGCTGAATTTTCAAAGCGTTATCGTCTTAACCGTTGCAAATTTCGAATTCTCTTAACCCGGTTTGAACGCGAATCGAGTTCGTTTGCAATCATCTCGATGCAAGAATGGCGCGAAGTCCCGACGCAACGCTCCCTCGGGAGCGGCGTCTTAGGTGCGCTTCCCTCCATGGCCTTTGGTAGGCGTGCTCTATGGCATCCGAAAATGAAACTCACTCTGAAATTTGTTAATGTTGCTTTACATGGAAATAGGATCTTGCCCCTTCATCAAAATCATCATCCAACTTTTGTTATTAACATAATGTAATCCAGTTCCGAAAGTAAAGAAGAAAATCTTTACCCGTTTCATCTCTTCACTTCCTTTGAGAGTAAGCTTGCACGTAAATGAAAGCACACATTCAGTTTTTAAAGGATGAAAGAAACTTATTCAAGTGAAGAATGGAAGGACAGGCTTGAGGAAGACGGTGCGGGGAAGAGAGAGAGAGAGAGACAGGAAAGAGAAAGCCTTTCACCTAATATCCTCTGTTAATCGGTCGTCCAACTACTGGAACGGGTCCCGGAAGGAACTCCGACTTTCAAAGGTTTGTTCCGTTGCAACTAGCAATTTTTATTACGAAATAAAATGATTATCCACTTCCAACTTTTTTTTTTTTTTCGTTTTTTTGTTTTTGAAAGAAGGAAAAAAACTTCCCGTCTGTCAGATTAAAAACTTTCATTTTTTATTTACCTGGGGAGGGAGGGTTGCTGCAAATTTGCGCCCTCTTTCGTTGTTCCGCCTCCCGCCGAAGTTCCGGGCGGAAGCCAGCCGAACGCGCCGGTTTCGCCTCCCTTCCGGGGCTTCGGTTCCTCCGCCGCGAAATCGTAAGAAAACCGTCCCTCGTCGCGGCGCGCTCGCATCGTCGCGACTCGCATTCTAGGAAATCCCCTCCTCGTCCCGGCGCTGCACTTTCGTCTCGTTGCCCACGGATGCGAATCACGTTCCCGCGTGCATCTCCACTTCCGCATCCTTCGAGTGAGAATCGGAAGGAAAAAAAAAAAAAAAAATGGCGCTTCTGTTCTTTCTTCCCCTCTCGGGGGTCGCGGCTTCGATCCGAGAGATGCCTCTTTTTTTCGGTGCACTTACGGACGAAGGAAAATTCTTAAAAAATTCCGAACGCCGGCGCCTCGCAAGAAAGAAGTGCGTTTAGCTATCGGAAATTGCATGTTAACGTTGAGCGTCATTTTTCTTCGCCCGCTTTTTTTTTTTTTTCATTACACATAAAAAGGACCCGGTCTCCGGGCGGCAGCATCCTTCCCCGTTCAAGGGCCTGTTCATTTGCCATAAATTGCTTTTAATGTTCATACTCAACGGAGTTAAGATGTTTTCTCGTTGATAAATTGAAATCCACAATACCGTTGACGATGAACATTTTTTTTCTCTCTCTCTCTCCCGTATAAAAGTGACATCGTTCCGCGGTTTCTTTCGTCGCTTCGCGTCTGTCTGTCTTTAGGATTTCCGTCGCGTAAAATTTCGTCACATCCGAGATTTATTCGATTTCGAACTTTCATCTTTTCACTTCCTTCCGGCAACCGAACAGCCATTCTAGCTTTTAATAAGCTTATTCTAATTTATCCCCTTCCTTTCATGTTTGCCGCTCCGTGCCGGTGCTTCTTTTGCAATCCGATAGCATCCCTCGCCCGGGATGATTCCGCTCCCATCCCGTCATTAAGACTGATGGCTAATTTCATCCAAGTTCTTCGGTTCGCTTTGTTCCGAACGAAGCAAAATGCGCTTTGAATTTTTCAAAGTGGGCTCCCGGTTTTCCGAAGCGTTTCCGCAACGTGCAAGGCCTTTTACCGCAGCGCTGTCGCCCGTTTCCCCGGAGCGTTTGCCTTAATGTAATATTCATTGTTTAACAGGCAGCCGGTCGGATCGCGAATTTTTAAACCCGAAAAAAACCGCACGCTCGGCCATCGAAATCATTTCATCGGCTTTTTCTGCTGGCGAGGGACGGTGGTGCCCCTTTCCGCTTCGCCCCTTTGATTTCCTTGAGCGAGATCGCTTCCTGTTTTCGGCTCCGGTCAAATGAAATTCTTTATTTTTCGACTTCGTCGGTGATCCGAATCGGTCATTTTTCCCCGGTACGCGGAGTTGTCATTTGCATGCAGGCGCGCACCTCGGGCGAATCGATTTCGCGCCAAAGAATGGTTGAGCGGACTTTAACGCGGTCGCTGCGTTTTCCGTGAGTTTCTGATATTGGCGGATCTGAAAAAGAAAATTATTTATTAACACAAATCGCTCTGACGTGGAGGAAAGTCTGCGAAAATACGTTTCAGCTTTTACGTTTGACCGGCAGTTTCCCCGATTAAGATCTTGCCTTAGGTAATTCAGCAGCATTTGCTCGCTGATGCAAGTGAAGGCAAGACCGGCAGGCTGTCGATCTTCAATCCGTCTTTCTTTCTCATCCACTTTCAAAAATCTGAGAATGACAGTTGGAAATTACGGTCATTTTCAAGTAAAGGCGCGAAACTGCGAAAAGAACTTGCTGTCACGCAAGTGACGAGGACGTTCATTAAAAACAACGTGATGATGGGTGTCTCCGGCTGCAGCAGCGGTCGATGGGAAGCACATTTTCTCGTCTGAGACCCGAATGTCTTGCTAATTTGCGAACGATCGGCCATTATGAAATTGAATTTTGGATAACGTCATATAATAATTATCCCGCGCTTTTGGAAAAAAAAAAAAAATCCATTTTTGTTATTGAGGCGAGTATCGCCGTGTATTGAAAAAGGCCTTTGTTGGTGGAAGACCTTTTCATCGTGGATCTTCTTAATATTATTCAAGATGGATTTGAAGCTGATCCCCGACAACTCCCTTAAGCAGAATCTCAAAGAAACGTCTTGTGATGTTATAAATTGAGTCCCGGAAAATTAATGATTGCACAACTCATTCCTTAAATTTAAGCTTCAATGGGAGCAGTTCGCCTTCCCATCTCCCTTCCCATCTAGAAAAGGTGAGAGGGAGGAAGGGATGATTGATGAAATGTTAACTAATGGAAAGAAGGGAAGAAGAAAAAAAAAATAATAATAATAATAAATAATTAAATTTCTGGTTGAGGAATATTCGGATGATTCCATCACATTTGTAACCTTTGATTAAGATTAATTTCGTGCCCTTCCTTTTCAAACCCAACATTTTGTTTGCTTGTTTGTACAGTCGAGAACACCCGCCAGATTGCGTTGGACTGCAACTTTGGATATTACCAACAGCAATGCTAGAACGAGAGGAAAAAAAATGTCAATCCTCCAACGTGTGAACGCATCAAGATCTTGTCATCCTTTGCTGCCCCTAATAAATTTATAATTATAATTATTAAATTAATTAGTAGCATTAATTATTTTTATATACATAATATTCGATGGAATTAATTACTTGAATGATCTGCCTACCGCATGAATTTCGAATCTGGAACCGTCTCCGCAAATTTTTATGTCTTACGAAATGCGAGAATATGTTTAGGTTTCGTTATTTGTCGGTTTGTATAATATCTACCTAAATGGAGCTTTGTGCCGCAAAAAACAAGTTCAGAAAAGTGAAAGAGAAAGAAGAAATAATGTACAATTCCCGAATAATCATCGCTAAATGTCACGGACAATTCAATTCTTTTTTACGTCGGCGTTTATAATGAGGGTAGAATCGGGGGTAAAAAAGAAAGGGGAAGAAATTAAATTATAGGTCAGAACCTTAACTTCAAAGGACAATATAAATGTCAGATGAAGAAACAGCTTTAAATTTTAACCTGTTCTTAAAGCTGCAGTTGGACGGGGCATTGACTTTAAGGTATGTCCACGGGCTGTTGCGAGGCGCAAACTTTAGCAAACTTTTAAGTGCAATTCTAAATAGAAATCACTAATGATACGTGAAATCTAAGGCAGTTTTGGTTAGTCACATGTTATTAGCGTCTTGATGTATTTTCGTTACCGCATTCAGGAATCTGAGATCGCTTTTGCGCTGTTTTGCGCCGACGTAAGTGCTTTCAAAGTTTGGCTCTGATCTGGACGCAGTTTATAAATTTCACTCACTCCTACTTTTCGCCATCGGATCAATCCTAGATTTTATACCGTTAAATGTTTGCTCATCGAAAATCGTCGCCGAACAGGGCAATCGGACAAGCCGCAGGCGCAATTTAATTTAATAAATCTCATACGTTCTCGTGCATAATGAAAGAAAATTTACATTTTCCCAATCCACGTCCCAGTTTTTCAGGCACAGATCGTTCCAAGCGTTATCACGACGAAAGTTTTCGCCCTCAAAAGATCGAATTCTCTCGTTTGCGCCGTTCTCGCTATCTCGTTGCGAAGCACGAATCTGAAATAAGTAAAAGAGAAGATTCATCTATCGATGTTTTAATTCGGGAAAGGATAAAAAAGTTTTTTTTGACTTCGGCAAAGTCGAGGTTAGGTTATGAAGTGACTCGGGATATGCCACGCAAGCAACGACCAAGCTTTTTTTTTTGAAGTTTTAATTTCCCAGGGAGATACACTCCGAAATATCACACTTCCACGTCGAAAAAGGAAAAACAAAGTTTTACAATATAATAAACCAAATGAAATTCGTCCGACTGGGAGACTTTCTCATCCCGAAATGTTTTTTTTTTAAGGACATTCGTTTGACTCCGTGAAAGGTTAATCGGGTGATATTAATTCGATGACTTTTTATTTTCTCTCCAAGCCTAAACCACTGACTAATTACCTTGCCCTGGAGACAATTTTGCAACGCTATTTGTGATTTCCAGGACGGATTTACCTAATACAAAAGTTCAAACTGTTTGTCTTTCTAACAGCGGTTTTACAAACTCTAAAGCACTTGCCTGCGGTTCGAAAAACACACCAAAGAATCAACGACTGCAAACGAAAAGAAGAGTTAAACGGCTCGTTTTAACGAAAGAGTTTAATTATAAAGACGGTTCTCGGTTTAAAAAAAGAAAAAAAATTGTCAGTTGCATCGAATACCTCCCTCAATAATGAATAAAACGGCGAAAAACACTTGAAAGATCCGTTGCGAATGTTTTGGTCCGCCATTATTCTTCGGGACGACGAGTTTAAAAGCCTCCGGGATTAATCTAGCCGGAAGGATGTTTTTTTTTCTTTTCTCCCGCGGAAAGTGTATTATGATTTTGGGGAGTGAATGAGCGGGGGCTTTGCTCGCGGAGCCGCGACATTTTTCATCGAGGAAAAATTTTCGGGGACCTCCCAATTCGAAGACGCGGAAAAGCGCGGAAGGAGAAAAGTTAATGTTTATTATTTTAAACGCTTTATTTTCCGCGAAGCAACCGAAATCCGTGAAATCATTTTACTTAATTTAATGCAAAAATAAAAGTCAACTTTGTAATCTTTAAAGGGAAAACTTGCGAGTTGCTTCCAACCGAAGGAATTATGGCAGCTTTCTCCCGAGGTTTTTCATTTTCAAAGTTGTCAAAATGGGAATATGAATAAGGAGGGCATTAGCTGTTCGTAAACTTTGAAAATGCTTTATTGGCGTCAATTTATCTAAAAAGCTCCTCCGCTTTGACGCCTCCCTTTTGTTGACATTTATAAGTGTCATTCGGTGGGCCTTTACCTTCTCGCCTTCGCCTGAGCCTTTTCCCTCCTCATCCGAGGCGTCTCTCCATTTTTTTTAATCGAACCCAGAGCCACCGCCGCGCCTTTTGCATCCCACCGCACCTTTTCGGGGGAGCCTGCACCCCCGCGCTTCCAACCGCGGGCCGCTGCGGATCGCCCGTCGGAAACCGGCTCGGTAACGCGTTTCGATTCCTTTTCTTTTTCAATTTTTAAAACAGCGGAAGAAGCAATCGAAGCCGCGCGAACACGAGAAAAGTGTAAATCAACAGAAATCGGGGAGCGGGGGGGGGGGCGTTGAAAAAGGTGAAAAGTTTGACGGCCGTCTGGCATTCGGGGAGGTCAGATCAAAACATTTTTTTTTTTTTTCGCGGTGTCGCGTTTGGATCTACCGGCGGCGGAATCGAAAATCAACAGGGGAAAATGTTGTTCGCGTGATAGAAAAAAAAAAAGGGAATCCCAACCGATGACGCTTCCGGTTCCGGGAGGATCGCAGGGAAAAAATTTCCCCGCGACAAATCAGATACGTCGTCGTTTTCGCTTTCGCCTAATTAAATGCAAATCGAAAAGGGAGAGGGAGGGGGGCGGAGTTATCCTCGAAAGGCGGTTTTTCCATCCATACGATGGAAAAAGGCAAAAAAATTGCACTTGGAATGTGTTCTTCGGGAGAGCGCACAGCATAAAAGAAATGGCGGTAACAAAAAAAAAAAAATATATATATATATATATAATATAAAAATGAGCCAGAAGAATAAAACAATGTTTTATTATTTAAAGGATTTACTTTTCATACTTTTTCTCCTTTTAATTAAATTCCATCTCGTTCTTCTGACTTTCGGAGTTTTACGTGTTATTAAATTTGAAAGGAAAATTCCTCGGCGCGGAAAGGATTGGATCCAGCAATTTGCGCTCGCGAACCACTCAGCACGGTCAGATCCTTCCCCCAGAGCCCCGTGGACGCTCCGGTTTTGATCGGATATCAAAGCGCGGGGAAAAAAAAAAAAAAAGCCTTTAATTTTCCCGACGGTCACTGTCGGCATCCACTTCCGTCTGCCGCATCAGTTTTTTTCCTGTCGCTTCGGCTTAACCTCGTTAAACTTTCGGCGGTTACCAATCCTTTACCCGCACGGAGTTTTTTTTTTATTTTTTTCGATTCACCCCCCCACCATCCCCCCCCCGGGGGAGATTACCCCAAGTTCGTTTTCCCGGGTCTTGGCCCGGCTCCATCCCGAAAAGTCCTCTTCCGGAAAGCAGTCAGCGTGATGGATGAAAGGAGGAGAAACTCCGGTTCTTTTGCCTGACTTGATGAATCGATTCCAGCCACGGAGAGGAAATGAAAGTTGGTTGTTTTCGGTGGCGGTGGCGGTGGCGCTCGGGGCCGGGGACGGATTTAAAGAGGCATTCAATGGGTTTCCCAGTTTGGTAATTGAAAAGTCAATTACATTCGTATTAAATCAATTCGGAGGGAATGTAAATGATATCGAACCTTTATCCGCGAGCGGCCGGGAAAGTTGGGCTCCCCCGGCGGAAAAATCGAAGCGCCGCGGCCGGAAACTCCGACGCCGACGGTGGCCCAACTCCTTCGGGAACTTCGGGATCGCAACTGGCGAAGCGTCCGCGTTGATGCGAATTGTTCGACGGATCCGGAAAAGTAAAAAAAAAAAAAAAAAAAGCGGGACCCCGGCGGACCCGGGATGAATGGGGAATGCCAATTGATGGGAACCGATTTCCTGTCGGATCCCGAAAATTTTTTTAATGAACTTCCGCCAAACGCCGAAATACCTCTCGGCTATTTTTTTTATTTATTTATTTTTCTTTTCAAGGCAAAAAAAAACAAAAGATGCAAATTTGAAATTTAAACGTAAAAAAAAAAAAATCCCGCGAAAAAGCGGGGAATTTCCCGTCCGCTTTCCCGGCCGCATCGCAGCATCCCGGAGGCTTTCCCAAGGGACTTTTTCTTTTATTATTATTATTTTTTTTTCTTAAGTTCTTCCGGCTACGTGATTCGACTTTTGCATTTGCGATTGTCGCCTTCAAACGGTTTTATGTACCGTCCGCGACTTTAATCTCTTAACTTTCCTCCTCTGCAGCCAATAAATTCTTCTCCTTTGACTCGCGGAATTATTTTTTTCTCCTTTAAAAAAAAAAAAAAAAAAAATTTTCTTCTTCGCTCGAGTTTATCTCTCAACACGTATCGATTCCGGAATACGAATGCCGACATTAAGGAATTTCCTCTTGCGCCTTTACATTTCCCGCCTCTTGCCCCTTCCGCCGTGGCACTGCCCCTGCTTCCACGCTGCGAGTCAAAAACAGAAAAAAACATTCGCCGGGAAGATCGTGGATTTAGCAAACAATTCGGGGCCGGATTTTTTTTCCCCTCGCCCTCGCCCCGTTTTCCGTTATTCTTTTTCTGAAATAAAAAAAAAAAAAGCGCGTACGTTCGGTGGATTTTTCTTCTTTTGCGACCGGGTGGAAAGCACCCCCCTCGCGCGTTGATTGCCCGCAATAAAAATCGGGCATCCCTCATGGTGGAAAACTCTCGCGGTTATATTCGGCGAGCGTTGACCTCGCGGAAAATTCTGATCGTGAAAACTAAAAAAAAAAAAAAACGAGAGAAGAAGAGTTTTCCAGAGTTTTCCGTTTATGCGGAAAGTTATTCGGATTTCGTGATGCCTTTCGCGTGCGCCGATCGAAAACGGCGAAAATTTAAAAAGAAACGTTTTCGAAAATTGCCAACCCATCAAAATTCACCGGTTTAAAACTGCGTTTTTCGATTTTTCCTCACGTTTTTCAGCCAACCGCAGCACTGCTGCGGGATTTCTAAAAGCTTCGGGGGTCCCACTTTCGAAGCATTCCGCTCGAGTACAGTCGCCACCCGAGATGTTCCGCTCCGTTGAATTTCGCGATTCCCTTTTTATTTTTCTTCTCGCTCCCGCTGTCGGACGGCAATTCCCCCGCTCCCTTCCCCCGGCTCGGCCGCTGCCGACGTCGCGGCGTTCGAAGCCGATCGCGACTTTTGACCCGGCGCGACCGGCAGGGTGCTCCCTTCCGCTGCTGGCGGCGTCGTCCTCTCCCGCAGCTGGACGGAACCGGCGGGGGACTCGGCGCGAGAGAGGAAAGGAGGCGGTTTTTGCGAGGAGCTCCCAATCGATCGGTCCCACGGTCCGGCCTAATCCGACGGACAACCCCCGGGGAAAGTTCGTCCGAAGCGGAAACGGACGGGAAAAGCGGGAAAGCGATTGAATGCAATAAAATGTAAATCTTTGGAAAGCCTGTAAGTGCAAAGTTTGAAGATTATGAAAGCGAATGATAAGCCACTTGTTGCTGTTTCCCTCCTGGCGAAAGCTCAAACTCAACTTTTCTCCTTTTTTTTTTTTTTTCCTCCTTTTTTTCATTACTTTCAAGAATATTTTCCTTTTTTCCTTACGCGAATTTCTCATTGGAAAATTTTTATTTAAGCTTTTCCCGCGTAAAAGCTTCATCGGCTTTCGAAGACTGACATTTCATTTTAATGAACATTTTCCTGTTTCTTCGATTTTCCTCCTTCTTCTTCTTATTCCCTTCTCCTTTGTGATTCCCGGAGAGTCTTTATTGTAGGAATTTTATAAATGTGGTAATTGGCAAAAACTTTTTGTCGGGATTTTTCTACCTTCTTTTTCCCATTCCGTTTGTTTTTTTTTTTTTCCTTTTTCTATTCTTCTCTCCTCTCATAAAAATGTATAAAATTTTAATTCGTCTTGCTCCCGAGCATCGGTTTTTCGGGACCTCTCCCGGAATTTCCCGTCCCCCCGAGTGCGCGTTGCGATCCCGCGGTTGAACCGAAAGGAAGGAACGGAAAATCGAAGGCGTCTCATTCCGGATTTTTCCGGGATCTTTGGTGCTCGCTGTTTGGAATTTTTTTTTCACTCCTGTCGCTCCCTTGGGTGTCGTCTCCCGACGGATTCCGATTCGCTGTCGGAAAAAATCGGACTCCTTCGCAAAATCAAAGTCGCGAATCGACCCTACGGGTCCGAAATCGGCTACCAAAGCCTTCGCTGCGCGGAAGACTGGAATCTGGCCCGAGTCTCGTTTAAATTTTCACGTGTTTAAGTTGTTGAATTTCGGACGAAAATAATTTCAACCCGTGCGGGATCTTTAATGTCGGAGCTCCGAAATTTCGTCCCGCGGCCGTTCGCGGTCCTTTTGCGAAATTTCGAAACTTTTCCGTTTGAAAATCCACCCGGGGGAACCTCCCCCGGGGGGGAGCCGAACGTCAAAAATCGGCGTTCACGGATTGCGGACCGCCGGGAAATCAACGAACCCGATGCGTTCGCAATCGCAGGCGGAAATTCGGTACAGCCGGATGTAAATGAAATAATCTTATTTTTAACCGCTTTTCGCGTGGTCGATCGTTAAATCCGTTTACGTCGCCACTTATGACTTTCCCGGCTGCACACACGTTCGGGTGGGGAGGCCACAAGAAAAAAAAAAAAAAAATGTTGCGCGGCGGCGTCGCATCCTGCAGGATTTTTCCGACCTTTCTCCCTTCCCTCCGGGTCCCGTCCCCTAAAAGCCCCACTCGAAAAAAAATTATGAAGTTTTCCGGATTTTGAAATGCGGCAGGATAAATCGAAACTGAAATTCAACAGGTTTTTTTTTTCCATCTAATTTATTTTCTTTCCAACACAATTTTTTTTAAGATATTTTGTCTTCTCTGCCTTTCACCCTCAACCCAGGAGGAGGGGTAGTTCGGAGCCGCAGCATTTTTTGACTCAGTTTCGATGTCTTGACGCTCACGTAAAAATCATCCCGGTCCTTCGACTTCCCCCGGGAGGGGGGCGGAACCGAGAAAATATTTCCATCCGAAATTGGTCGGGAGTAATGGGCAATTCGCGCGCTCGTCGGGTTGAAATTCGCTTGAAAAGCGAAATAATCACCCTAAAACCGAGAGCATTAGCTAATTGTTTTCGCTTTAAGGTCTCGATCCGAAATTTTTTTTTTTTTCTTTTTCAATTCGGGAAAATAATTTTGTTAAGCCGCGCGAAAAAGAAAAAAAAAAAAGCGGAAAAACCTCTCGTCAGCAGCCTTTATTGCAAGCGGTGACGGCGGACGAAGCGCCCATCGGAAGTGGACAGCGCATCCGATCGCGGCTACGGTCGGAAACTTAGGACCCGAATCGCATTAACCGGATCGAACGTCATTCGCCGCGCGAGAATTTTGCGTTTTTCCCCGCGTTGGTGAATTATTCGCCGCCGCCGCCCCTCCGGATTCAAATTTTCCTCGCGTAGCCGCCTGAAATAAGCGGTTTTCCTCGGGAAAATTCCCGAATCTCGGGGCAATTTCCCTCGGATCGGCGTCAGCGTTAACCGGAGCCGACCTCCGCGAAATTTTTTCTCCCACTTTCCGGGACAGCGTTCCAAATCCTGCAAAGGACCGTGGAAGCGCTTTCCTCCCCGGACGGAAAGTTTTTCTTTTTTTTTTCTCGGGGGGCTGCTGCGGGGGGGAGGAAATAATTTTACTCCTCCATTTGGAGGCATCGTTTTTTTTTTTTTTTTTTTTTTTTTTTAAGGCAGCATTTTTTAATGAAATTTCCAATTTGATGGAAACTTGGTGACCCGGGGTTTCCTGAAAATGCGAATCTGGTTGCTTTACGTCAATTCCTTTTTTATTCCCCTACGGTTCTCATTGTAAATAATGCCAAGTAAATGGAAATTTTCTCTTTATTCAAACTTTCCCTTTTCTTCTTTTTTATCTCTTTTGATTTATTTTTAAACAAGAATTCTCTCTTCTTCCTCTTTTTCCTCTCTCATTTCGTGCTATATACATATTAAAAAAGAAAAAAGAAAAATATTGCTCCGATTTATTGGTTTCTCGAGACGGCATTTCGAGGGAGCCGGCGGCTGAAGTCGGAAGGGGTGAAAATTCAAGAAAATTAACTTTCCATTTATCCGTGCACTCGGATATTTTTTGAAAATACGCTCTCCCCCCCCTTTCCGCTGGTTGTTCCTCCTGACCCGACGAATAAGATGATCCGCGCCTTATTCTGTTTTTCTTCCTTAGACCGTCCAAAAAAAAAAAAAAAAAAAAATCCCGGCGAAACGCCCGAAGCGATGCCTCCCCGATGCAGATTTGGTCGGATCGGGAAGAAGTGTGCGCCGCGGAGAGAGGACGAAAAAAAAAAAAAAAGCCGTCGGACCGACAAAGCGTGAACATCTCGGATCGATAACGCCAAGGAAAGCTGACGGCAAAATTCGTCGACGTTTCTAACACCCCCTTTTTCACCCCCCTCCCCGCCCTCCGGAAAAAAGAGCATTACGAAGTTGTTAGGGGTGTGGCAGAGAGCAAAAGCGAAAAGTTCACTTCCGGCAAACAAAAGCCTCGATTTCCAGCGGGGGTTTATTAAGGGAAGTCTATTACGGGGCAGAGGGAGACACACAACAAAGGATGAATAGAACTATTCGCAAGTTACAACTGTCGATTCAACAGGTATCCGGGTTACATTCCCTTGGATTCCGGCTATTCATTTGAATATTTCGGATTAGGAAGCAGCCATTTTACATTTGTCAATTGCTGACGACAATCCGTTCAAGGCAAAAGAAGCGAGATTATTACGTTTTCCTATTATTTAACATAATGCTCCAGCTAAAGCGGTGTAACGTTGCCTGAAATAATTCAATTCCCGGCCGCCGTCACACTGCTGGAATTTGAGAAAAAATGAATGAAATCTCGCTTGAACTGGATGGAAAAAAAAAAAAATAATAAAAATAAATTCCTTTTGTTTAAAAGTTTACGACTGCTTGGTGAAGTGTCGCGCACGGGAAAATTCACGCACCCATTTTGAAAGGGAGGAGAAAAAAAAAGAAAATCCGCGAATCTTAAAGGGGCCGATTCCTTCGCACTTGCAATCCGGCTTGGTTCCGGGGGTGCCAACCACTGAAACTGCGTTCTTCAGTCACGTGAAAGTGACCCGCATTCGGATCAGCTTCGGAAATTTTCCGCAGGTTCACAAGCGACAAGTTACCCCTTAGCTGGAAGGTGGTTCTGCGGCTTCCCCTTTCCCTTCCCTGTTTCACCCCGTTGCTCGTGACGTTTTACATTCCGAAGGTGGAAGACGAAAAGATTCTTTCCGACCGCGTTTCCGTGGGCGAGGGAAGATCTGTCTCATCTGCGGGCGGTCTTCTCCCACGGCAGAACGTGCTTGCGGGAAAAAAAAAAAAAAAAAAAAAACTGTCAGTACGTAGCTGAGCGCGGTTCATTGGCGCACGCTCCGGCTTCTGCGTGCACATGAAACCGTGCGCGGATTTGCATGCGTGTAAAAGCGATTGCGCGACGAGAGTAAGAAGTTACCCGCCGTAATTGAACCGCTCCGCCATGCAAAAATAATTCATGCATTTGATCTGGTAAAATAAAAGGTCCGAGAGCGAATTTCAGGAGCCAAAGCGAATGTTCCGAAGGGCAGGATTCGTTGCTCGCCGGATCCGAGTTCGGGATTTTTTGACGAATTGCTCTCATCCCGAGGGATTAAGGCAGAAACGTCCGAAATTCGCCTTTCGCGAGAATCAGGTCCGGCGCACCGTCGGATTCGGGAGCGACCACTTTTTGGCCCTCGACGTTGTGGAATTTGGAAAGGCTTCGCTTCTTGTTCGTTAACGTTTTTCCCAAGGCATGGAAAAAACTGCTGCTGCTCCGCTGACGTGCGGGACAGCCGGTCGGAAACCGTTTCTTCCCGTGTGCAAAAACGGAAGGTTAGGAAGCCGCCCTTCGACGTTCGTAATTTCGCTTTCATCGCTTTGTGCAATAAATTTCGTTCGGTTTAGAAGCATTGCCTTAAATATCTGTTGGTTTCGTGCTTTTCCGAAACCGAAGTCAAATGCCTTCGATAAAATTCAAACCACGGGAAAAGGTTCATTCGAAAATTCTAAATTAATTGTTTTAATTATTAATTACCGGGACGGACGCGATTCGGGGCATTTTGGTTTTTTTTTTTTTTTTTGTCTTCGCAACGCGGGCCGCGTCCTCCGGCAGTGCTTCATTAATTTTCCGGATGGAAAATAAAAAAAAAAAATATGATAAAATTTTGAACGGGTTCCCGAGATGAAGCGAACCGAGGGCCGAGGGGACCCGAACACAAAGGAGGGAAATAAAATATTCTTTTCATTTGGGGGCCCCGGAAAGACAAAGGGCCCGATCGGTTTTCCCCGGTGCCGCGTTCCCCGGAGATTCTCGTGCGAAGCGCGATGCAGCAAAGCCTCCGGCGTGCCGCGAGGAAAATCGCTCCGAGAAACGCCGACAATCTCGGAGGCTCGCTGCGGGGGATGAGGTCATCAATCAAACCGCTTCCTTCGAAATTTCCGCCATTCCCTCTGCCCAACCTCCCGCCGGACTCTTCGCAAAAACGCATTTCGCGTCGGACTCGAGGGGTCAGCCTCCGCCGTTTTTCCATTTATCCGGCGTCCTATATACCCGCCCGGATAAATTTTAATATTTGCTTAATTCCGGTAAGGCAAATCGCCTGGATTCAATTTCCATTTCTCTGATTCAGTCTTCCAGACTGTCGAATCTATTATTAAAAAAAAAAAAAAAAGTTTCTGTCGGGGTGGGCTCCCCGTATCGTGCAACTGTCTGTCCCGGAGGAAAATTTTCCTTCTTAAATCAATATTTCACCCCTCGGGCCTTTTCACGCCTTTGTCCGGAACGGTTATTTCGCCGTTCCCGTCTACGTTTTTTGCCGTCCACCGAAAATTAAGAACGCGCACGAACGCATAAATAATTATTGTTGAGATTGAAAAATCCAATTTCGAATAAATAAAAAATGAGACGCATTAAAAGTGAACCTGAAAAATGCAGATTAGCGTGGTCGCCCTGGTTTCACAAGATTATTTTTTTCCCATACCGGAAAAAATATTCAAATAAAATTCACTTAATTATCCGGACTCTTGCAAAACATCTCCCATCATCTAAAAAACTAATTTTTTTACGTTGTCCGCATTAAGAATTGTTAAAATGCCTTTCTCAATGTGCATTAGTCAGTCGTGACAATGAGACTTAACCCTTGGTACGCCGAAGCCTCCCTCACTTGTTGAACGATAAGTTTTCAATCTTAAAAGGAGGAAGGGCAGAGAGAAAGAGGGAGAAAAAAAATTTATATATAAATAAATGGATAAAACAGGAGCCATATATTACAACTAATGGAATACCGGATGCAATTCATGTGTTAAACGCAACGCTTTATGAGGGAAATTTTTCAGCACGCACATATTTCATTTCCGCTTCTTTCGGATTGTAAAGGTTGGCGCAACTGGAGGAAATGCATCGGCCAATAAATAAATGTTACGCGATGCGGGATAATAATCTGACCGTAAAATGTAAATGCCTTGCAACGCGAGCTGCTCCGCGGGGTCGTTTTCGCGTTCGTGTCGGGAGCCGCGCCGTGGCGGAAGCCCGGAGAGTTTTTCGTGCGGGTCGCTCGTGTTTCTCCTGCCACGTGATTTAATGTGAACGTGGTGGGGAGGGAAGGAGGCACAGTTTCGGTCGACGGGCGCGCAGAAAAGAAATTTTTTTTTTTTTTTTTCTTACGGGACCCGACGTTTTGGACCTGGATCTCTTTTCAAGCGCATGCGGTGCATTACGACGTCAGATCAATTTTTCCTCTGCATTTATCCGAAACTGCGATCTGGAAATCGCGATTCGCGGACGGAATCAATTTTTTAATTAAAAAATTAGAAATTCACTTTTAAGGCGGATGCAAAAAAAAAAAAGAAAAAAAACGTGATCCGCATTTTTTTTGGATGGCAACGAGAGCCGGGGGATATTTCCTTTTTTATTTTTTTTTCTTCCTCTTCTCCTTTTTCTTCTTCCACGTCGGGACCCCCTTCCCCCCCCCTATTCTGGGGGGTAACGACGGAATTATATCCGTTATCGGGCCGGGATCGCTTTACGTGGATTATCTGTGAAATAATCAGCACTTTTAATTCCCAGACAGGGAAACCCTTTTTGCCGGCTTCGACTCGTGAGTTTTCCACCTTTGCCGGAACCCTGACTCCGTCCTTTCGGAATCTCGCGTTGAGGGGATGTTTCCGCAGGTTCTTCCCGCACCGGAAGCGATGTAAGATTTATTCCTTTGGGACGAGAATTTTCCCTTTTATTGTTTAGCTTACGCTTCGGCAGCCTTCCGTCCGCGGGGATGGCCTTAATTGTCGGGGAGCTCCGGATGAACCGACGGAAAGGCTTTTAGCTAATGAACCATTTCCTTTTTTCCCGATTCGTCCCCGAAATCTCACTTAATGTTTTAAGATGATTTTACGGCATTATTTGAATATCTTACCCGGATGCTTTTCACTTGGAAATTGGTTCGGCATCTTCTCAAATATTTTCCCATTCATCCGGTGCTCAGCGTCGAAGTTTTCCCAGCTCCCTCCCCCCCCCCCGGAAAGGGAGGTCCCTAGGTTTAAACGGTGCCTCGATCGTGGTGGACTTTACTTTTGCGGTTCACCGCGCGCCCGTCGATTTTTTCGACGGCAAACCGGCTTCGTGAAAAGAAAGAGGAAAAAAAAAAAAAACACATTTTGGTTGTTGATTTGCCACCGCAAAAGTGGAAATTCCTCGCTTGACATTTTTCCCGGGCCACCCGCCCGATTCGCAAGTGCGAGGACCGAACGTGAGAGCCGGGAAATTTTCGAGGTTTCGGCACAAATTAAAAGTAGATGAAAATTCATTCGGGCGGTATCCGATCTGGGCGAACCCCAAAACCGTTGAGGTTAGATCATAATTAATGGAAATTGATTGGGGTAAAATTAAGGCAAAAATATGGGTTTCGATTCATCTCGAGAGATCCCGCGTTTTCCGGGTTCGGCAGGCAGGAGAGGATAGGAAAAGGTTGAAAATGCCACCCGGAAAATTCGAACGTTTCGAAGGTCGGAGCTGGGGCGGGTGAGTTTAAAAAGGAGGCAACCTCAAAATTATCCGGGTTGGTGGTACACGAAGAACGCTTCAAGACATTTCCGTTTTCGCCTAAATACAAGGAAAACCAGAACCCGCGAAAAGCTGCGGTGGATGAAATCGAATGGAGCTTCCGGCAGCGCGGGGGTTGGCGGCGCGGCGCCGGGCGCGGTGCACTCCTACAGCGTAGGCTTAGCGAAAACGCGGCGCAAGTGGTTGAAAGATTTGAAGTATCACTTTCATGTTAAATTAAATTGCTAAAATGGTAATTGCGAAGCAGAAGACGGGAAGCTTTTGAATTACAACGGTGGAAAAAACGCGGACTTCTTATAAAAGATTTTCCATGAAAATGAAATTATGGTTAATTTACTCGGAAAGTGCCTTCGAGGGCGAAATCATGCCTGGAAAATATTTGTCAGGGAAAGATGTTTTGTTAAGATTTTCCGAAAAGAGGCTAAATTCACATTAAACGAGGTTTATTACAATGAATGATTTCATTCATTAATTATGAATCTACCATTTGCCGCGAATCAATAATTTACCGAAATTTGACGTAACCCAAAAGGGTTTCATCCTAAAGTTACAACGCTCGAGCAACATCCTGAACCTTAAGGACGCGCAAAATTTCCCTCCTCCTCCCCCTCCCGGCCGCTGTCGTTCCCGGGGGTGTGTCAAAAAGTTTTTTCCTTTTTACAAAAAAAGAAAGAAATTTTTTGCTGCTGCCGCTGCTGCTGCTGCTGCTGTTGTTGTTTTATTCAGTGCGTTGGCATTCCCAAAAGATAATCGAATTATTTTCGCACAGCTTCGAACGCTTTTCAGGAGCCGTGAAAATGTTTTATTTTTTTAATTTTTTTTTTTTTCCTTTTTTCCTTCCAACGTTCCTCCGGATGCAATGAGAAATCTCGCTTTTACCGTGCAATTTCTTCCTATTTTTTGGAGCGAGTTGTAACGAGTTGCAGTCACAAAAGGAGACGCGATATAATTGGAAAAGTTGCTTAAATGACTCGCTGGAGCAAGTTAAAAATGATTTGCGCGGCGAAGTGCTGACTTCGACCTGTGTCGGTTTCACTAAGTTTGCCGGATGAAAAAGAAGTTTTTAATGAACATTAATGAATTTATATATATATATATAAATTTATCTTTTTTAAAATCACAGTTAACGTTGCGTTAATCCCCAATCCCCGAAAGGATTATTATGTGTCGTTGATTTTGATTAATCGACGAGCACACGAATTCAAATGGATGTGTTTCATAAATCGGGAACAATCTTTGCATTAATCAACACCGGCAAAACACAATACGCAACTCGTCGTCGTTTTGTGGATTCCATTTGAGAGATGTTAAATCTCGATGTTTTGCCGCGGTTCGAGCTACGGCGACGGAAGGAAGGCACCGGGGAGAGTTATTTCCACCGCGAGTCCGCGGTGGGGAACGCTTTTGCTCTTCCTCCCTCCCCCCCCCCGGAAAAGGGGAGCCGCGCGAAAAATGGCTGCGGCGCAAGGAGAAGGAAGGATTCCGGCGGAAGGGAGAGAAGAAGATCCCTCGAAAAACCGGAAAAGCGATGCACAAAAACACGGGGCCCCGAACGCGCGTTCGCTCGCGTTCCCGTCCGCCGGACTCGGGCGAGAATCGAATTTTCCTTTGCGGCACGACTCGGTGAAAATCCGCAATTTTTCACTCGCGTACTTCATTCCGGCAAATTGCGTCGGTGTTGATTTTCGCTTCGGTTTTCCTTCTCCCTTTCCGTTTGATTTCGGCTTCCTGCTGCCGTTGAACATTTTCCCTGAGGCAAGCGCGGGAATCGCGGGTAAATGTCCGAGATTCAAGCGAAGCCGAAGACGCTCTTTTCCGTGACTCGACTCGCTTCATTTCGGTCCAACACCCCGGAAAAGCGGAGAAAGAAAATTTTGCCGGATGAATCGGGAAAAGTTTCGACTTTTTAGCCGCCTGCAGCGTTCGATCAGGCGGTTACATAAAATCGCGCTTTGGTTATTCGTGACAATTGCGATCGGAGCCTCTTTGAAATATTTAAATGGGTGCACAATACAATTTCAGTAATTAGAATTGTTCACATAGAGCAAGATTTTGTTTTCTGATTAATTAACAACGGCACTTGAACGCCTTCCGCGTTCAAATAGATTCTCTTCTGACGAACGGAGCCGAATCCGGGAGGACTGAAGCGGAAAAAGAAATTTTTTTTTTTTTTTTTTAACAGGCGACGTGGAAGCAGAAAAGGAGACCCGTAAAAGCAGCGGTTTAATTAAAACCGCATTTTGTTGCATCTCTCCTGCGGTGGATGTCTCCAAAAATTGGTTTCCCGACGTCTGCTGCAGTATTAATCACGTAAACATTTGCAGATTCCCTTTCTGTTTTCGCTCCGCAGTCCGCTGAAAAGGGCTCCGGGGGGCAGAGGCGGAAAAAAAAATAATAATAATTTTGGGTCAATGATAGCCGCCCCGGCCCCCCCCAAAACGTTGCTTTCTTCGGTTGGGGGGGGGGCAGTTTTCCAAACTGAATCGCCTTTCTGCGGATGGATCGTGGCGCTTTTTTTCAAATTTGCGAAGGTTTCAGATTTTCGTATTTACCTGCCGGAGGCAGCGTAAAGCCCGAGCCCGACAGAAATAACATTTGCCTCCCGTCGGCGTTGTCGCTCTATTTACCCTGCTGTCACCGATCGATTTCGAAAGCTGAAGGGCGCAGCGGAATATAATTTAATGTCACTTGTCCGACACCGCAACTTCATAACGTTAATTGGGCGTTTTTTCTCTCCTCTTTCCCCTGTGATGCTGAGTTTTTATTGTCTCCGAAAAAATAAAAACAGTTTGATGTGGGCATTTTCAGTGTCAAAAGCACACGGCCCATCCCCCGCGACCCTTTGGCCCGGGCACGGGGGCTTCTTTTTTTTTCCGCTTTATGGATTTCGCCCGTACCTTCGATTTGGGCTTCCCTCACGTCAGCAAGAACGTAAAGCGGGACGTACGGATTTTGTCCGTCTCACACCGGAAGAATAGCAGACCGTAAATTTGGTAATTTTTATCCCAAATTCCCAAATGACCTCCCTCGGTCAGCCCAAGACGGGAAAACTTGCGGCAGCAGCGTCCGTTCATGCTTTTCGCAAATCTTTCCGCATCCTCTCGGCTCCGATTTTTATAATGGAAATTTTTTTTCCCCATTCGAATTTTCCTTTTTCTTTTTTTTTTTTTTTTTTTCTTCATTTTCTCCATCCCCCGGCCAATTTTTCTGTCCGGAGGATTCCTGTCGCGTTTCTGCATAGCAAATCAACTTCTTTTAACCCTCGTGGAGGAGACGCCTGATGGAAATACTAAACAAAGTCAAATTCTTTTCAAAAGTCCTTCGAGGAGCTCGTCAAAGGAGAGACACTCCGGCGGAAAGTCTGCGACAACCTTTTCCGTGAACCTGCCCGGAATGAAGGGAAAAACTGTAATCACTTTCAGGAACTTCGGCTAGGGGCAAAAAGGCTTTGAAATGTCAAGCATTCGGCGTTGTTTAGTTTCTTTTTATTTTATTTTACTTTTTTTTTTTTTTACTTTCCAAATGATCGAGACACGAAAAAAAAAGGTTCTCAACCTTTGCGTCTCTGCCCCGTGAAAGGTTGCGTACGATTTTTTTTTTTTTTAAGGCTCCGAACGAGGGAAAAAGAAGGCAGTTCGACCGAATCAATCTGCTGCAATATTAATTTATTATGACTGCCGGTACTGTCGGAAGCGGATGTGTTCTGCGGCCGACACGCTTCGGCGGGGGAAAGCAAAGAAGGGAGGAATCGGGAAGGTTGAGCCTTCCTGCTGCGGGATGCGCGAAGAAGATTCCGCCGGGGGGGGGGATGAACCACTCGACCGATCGCCGAATTCTGTTTCCCTCGGTTCGCGAGGAGACCCAAAAGGCGGCCACCCATTTCGTTCCCCTCATCATCCCTTAAGTGCTTTTTTTCTTTAAGGGAAATGCAAATTATGCGTGGAAAGAAATAATCCGGTGCGCCCGGTTAAGACGGAGGAAATGCTTTCGCAGAAGGAAATTAAACGTGAATAAAGAAATTTTGAAAATTCGGCCCTTTGATGGTGTCTGATCTGCATAGGGTAGAGCCGCCTCGGGTTGGTTCTCGCCTCGAATTCATTATCATTCGTTTGAGACTCAATTTTGATTAAGGGGCCCCTGCAGTAAATGGAACCAAAGGCTTGTCAAAACAAGACAAAGGGAAAACCTTCTCTTTTTGCCCTTTTGCGGTGATTTTCGTTACAATTTCTACTTGTCTTTCCCGTTGCCTCGCTACTTTTCGTCTTGAATTTTCCAGATTAGAGGTTTTCGGCGGGGCCGGATTTTCGTTTTCCGCCTTTTTTCAATCCTTCCCCGATCCCCGGTTCCGAAAGGATGATTCGCCGGCTTTAAAATTTCAAGAATCTCGGGTCCGCGGTATTCCCCCGGGTCGGTTAAAGGACATTCGCCGCAAAATGTCTGCCCATGTATATTGTATAACTCAGGCCGGGAATAATCAATAAGGGCAGAGGAATGAAAATTTCCTCCTCCTCCTCCTCCTCCCCCCCCCCGCCGCCGGGTCGCGAATCCATCTTTCCCGTTCCGTCAGGATTTACGATGCCATCAAATTACGGGCCCAAGGAATTGGCGGCTTCGCCCGGGCGAGGCCAAACCCCCTCGTTTCGGGGGCGGTATTTCTGCCGGATGAAGGAATCGCCGAGGGTGAATCGCAACCGTTCACCCGCCGGAAGGCGCAAACGACCGAACCCGGTTTTCGAACGTCCCAAACGCGTGCCCCGGTGGCGACGAGCGCCCGCGCCCCCGTCTCAAATCGGATGCCCGATAATTAACGTTTATTGAGGGCGATGAACGATATCGGAGTGGAGGGTTCACATTCCGGAAAGCTTTGATCGAAAAAATTAAATAAAGTTTCCCTCCCCAACAGGGAAAATATCATATAAATGGAAAAGTAATGAGCGGGGCTCGTTGCCACGTTATCCAAAGTGGCGCTTAGCGAAAATGCGGGCCCGCCGCAAATTAAATTATCAGAGAATAATGGAGGCTCAGGAAAATCGGATGCGACTTTTTTTAAAAATGAACAGTTTCCATTTATCCAACCGGCAATTTGTTCGCGTCTTGAAGAATTCCAGGTCGGCGCGTCTGCCCTCAATTTCCGGGGCGGATTTCCGTCAGGCACGATCGGGGTAACGTCGCCCGTTACCGCGGTACCTGCCGAACTTCGGGCGACGGGCGAAACATTTTCCGTCTCTGAGGTTGTCGGCGATGACTTTTGCGGATTCGAAGATCTCAGGTTTTTCATTCGGAATATTTCGGGATCGATCATCTTTGTCGTTCGTCCTTTCTCCATTGCTTCGCTCGGGTAATTGTCGGTTACCCAAACTGCCGCGGGGCCTGCCGGTCGCGGAAACTGAAAATTTTCCGGAAATCTTGGCTCCCCCGAAGGAGAAGCGAATCCGTTCCGCATCCTCCGTCGACGGGGAAAAAGAAGAAAATCCTAGCAGCGATTACCGTCTGCGATTCTTATTTCCTCGGGAAAACCCCGGGCAAGGACGACAGCGGGACCCTGTTTGATGGAGAAAGCAACGGGAAAGAAATCGCGGATCGAGCCGCGGGGCAGCGGCGGGGAGAAAGTTTTTTTCCGGCGAAAGCGACGGAGAAAGTGAAAGGCGTTGATTTTGTGGCTCTGCCGCAGAGCGCCGCCTCCTTTTCGCTTTTCCGAAACTTTTCCGCTCCGGATCTGTACCGTCGGAGTGTCCGCCGCTTCCCTCCGTTAATCGGGTTTCTTGAAGTTGCGCCTGGCAACGGCTGCCTTTCGGAGAGGAGGCTGCGTTTCGACCCGGATTTGCGCTCCGTTGGAGTGGCTGCGACAGATTCCCGCAGCCTCTCCGGGACGGGGGTCTGACCACGCCGCGGCGAACTGCCGGCGGTGAATGCACCGAAAATGCGAAATTTCGGTTTGTTTTTTTTTTTTTTTTTTTTTTGGGGGGGGGTGGTAAAAACGGCGTGGGATAAAAAAAAAAAAAG